>JAKSZP010001498.1:0-153467 GCA_022478985.1 Massospora cicadina | reverse complement strand
CGTTGGTTATAAAATAGACTCAAGGCATACTCCCCCACCTCATCTTCATATAAATGATACCCTCATAACAATCACTCCATAATATTTTGCAGCTGCTGAGGGGTCACATTAGTGGAGTGCCCTAGTTGGTCAGTCATCAGCTCAGGGCTGTTTTCCAGTTGCAGATTGATCACAACTTCATCATTACCCAGTTCAGTTACAGTGAATAATATTGGATCATTATTAGATGCCTCCTGTATTTCTTCTGCATGGTGCGTGTGGAACCCAATAGATGGGTGATGTAACAAATGAGGGCACGTCATTGTTTTCACAGCGTTGAATACTTACAGCTGACCAATGGCCCCCTGTAGTGAGCACCACTGTTAATTCTCAGCATATAGTCTTGATTCCACCAAGTCAGTTTGCACAGGGTATTAACCACTGGGCAACTAAAATCATATGATATGAAGATGGCCAATTCTTTTATAAAACTAATAACTTTTCATATGGAGATATCTCCCCTTATTTTGAACTTTATTATTGTACTAATATGCAGACCTTTATGCAACAACCTACTTTTCAAAACAAACCTCCATAAATTCACTCTTTCACTCTTTATATCTCAATTTCCCAATCTGGATGCATCCTTGGCTTGGTGTCTTTTATTAATTTCTCCCATTTGATTTGAAACTCTCATTTATACTAGTCTCAGCATAATCTCCTGTTCTCGCCAATTGGTCAACATTTCAATCAATTATTATTCGTATACTTCACTTTTGTTAGTCTTGAGAGTTGTCACGATTCTCTCTCCAATCTGCCAATATGGGTGGCATATCATCCAATCATATCAACTTCCTGACAGGGCCACTAGCTTCAGTTCCAGAAAGGATTGCTTCCAATACTGGATGGTTTCAATGTGGATCCCCGCTTTGAGCCATTCTAGGCTCAAGTCTGAGGTCAGGACCCCTTTCATCACCATTGCCACCTGTGGTGAAATCTCATGTTACATCCATGGTTGAGATGATTCAGGGGTGAACCCCGCTGCGTCCCAGTCTGCAGCTTCAGAGATTATTGCAGCATCACGCCAGATTTTCCACTTTTTGATCAGGAATGGCCAGCCTCTAAGGGTTTCATAATTCAGTTTAGTCACCCCCAGCTCCACCCATTTGCACACTAGGTCCATACTGGCCCCCACTCGGAACCAGTATTTCATCTCCATCAATGTGAATCCATTGGCAGACCAGTTGATGGCCTCTTTCAGCAACCAATCCCAGAAAGGTCCCCACTTCACCACCTTTTCCTTTGTCCAGCCCGTTTTCATCAGGTCTGATGCAGTGGCTGGTGGAATTTGGGTGTATGACCAGTGTAAGGCCTTGGTGGCCTTGAACCCAGCTGTGATCCATGGTAGTGCCTCCTCTGGGAGAACGTGGTATTATACCATTCCAGTGCCATGTCCACTGGAATGTTGTGTTGGGCCCATTCAAGGGCAGTCAAGGCATTCAGAAATTGTTTTGTTTAATCAGCTAAATCTGTTGGGTTGAGGCCTGAGTTCCCAACAGCTTGGGCATATCATGCTGTAATGCTTGCCTTGTTGTACTCCATCACGCTTAAAAGGTTAATGCCAGCCTCCATCCAGGACTTTGCATCTGCTGGTTTTAAATCTTTGCGGATTGTGGCCTCAATCACCTTGTTCTCCACGGGGATTTTCATCCATTCCAGGGCATCTTCACTCTGAATTCATGACGCTTTAAACAGTACCACCATGTCAATCAAGATTTTGGTGTTGAGCCAACATTTGGCTGCTCCGGTGGAAAACTTGTAGTCTCACCACATAGCCATGACAGCTGGTTTGATACCTTTGGAGACCCACTGAGTCACCGTAGAGTATGGGAACTGAAGGACCTCCCATTGTTTGGCCTTGCAGGTGGACACGCCCTGGCGCGCCAACATATCTGACAGGATTGGGGTATATTTTACCAGGGCCCTGGCTGCTGACTTGACCTCCGTCAATGTTTCAGCCCCTTCTGGTAGTACTTTTAGTTTTTTTGCTGAATTTTTCCAAGTGTCTGATCCCTAGGATTTGGTCCCTAATATAGCTTCAACCCTGTCAGGGTTGGTCCCTGATGGTTTATATTGGTTTGGCAATTGGTTCTGAGATAATCTAATCCCCACTGACAGCTTATAATTGTCAGGGTTTGTTCCCAATTGTCCATTTGGGATCAGCCATCAATTCTTGGTTGAGCTAGAATCCCCTGTCGACATAAATTTGTCAGGGGTTGCACCTGATGGTGTATTGGGAATCACATCTGATGATTTTCTCATGTCACTAAATCAATTTTGGTTGGGGGCCATTCACCCTCTGACTGGGCTGTTCCAGAACTGGTGTCTGACTTCTTCTTCACTCAAATACCCCGAGTGGATTCAGTAAGTTTCTCTGTGTCAGCAGAAAACTTTTTATAGCTTTTCTCTGTTGGCTTGAGCTGCAGATTTTTGTCAATAGAATCCAAGTCAGTTTCAGATACAACCAACATTTTGTTCAGGTTTTTTGTTATTTCCTCAAAGATTTTCTCACCCTGAGAGGCCCCAATCCCCTCTACAGGTTGAGGTTCAGTGGGGAATATTCCCAACATTGCTGTTCTTGGCATCAGGCCTCACTCCCTGAAGGTATCTCTTGTCATGTGGTTGTCAGCAGTCACCAATACTAGGGAGTTAACCCCGTTATCTGCGCTAGTCACAAGGGTGCCATAACCCATTGATGCGTTTGCGCGTTTCATTGTTGTACATGTTGCCAAATCATTATTTGACATACATGAGTTGTATTGCCCTTCCCCATCTTTAGTCATGTGGGGCTTGGGCCAGCGGGAAGTTTATTAGATGGTACGTCCATTGTAGCATCCTTTGTATTATTATTGTTATTTAATATTGGTGCAGGCAAGTCATTCATTTCTATGTGCTGCGCACAGATGGGCGGATTAACTTCCATATGCTTGGGTGGTTAGCCATAGTTCACTGCTCTATAATTGCAGTGCGCACTGGCAGTTGGCTGCTCTCTCAATTCTTGTTTAGTTCACTTTTTGATTTAAAAAGTGATGTATGCAAGAGAAAAAAAGATGATTATGCTAGAGGAGGTATTATTAATATCAATTGGATTTTTGATTCAAAGTTTTGATTTAGATATACTTGTTAAATACCCAAATGACCACTAACCACTTAACAAACCATTTAAATATCAAATCAGCTGAATATCAAACTGTTCAGCTGTAACAATATAGCAAATACCATCAAAGTGTATATAGGATTTTCAATTGTACATATAAACTTTTTATTTTACTATCAAAATAATATTTTTTAAAATTCACAAACCTTCTCAGGCATGCACACAACAACTCACCAAAGTTTCATCACAATTGGATGAATGGTATAGGAATGCATATGGGACATACACACAGACAGACAGACATTCATTTATATATATAAATAAATAGATATGGCTTATAAAATAAGCTGGAAAGCATATATAGGTTACCATAAAAACTAGCTGGTATGGATTTTTTATTATATGTCTATAACTGGGCTAAATGTTTGAACTGCTTAACTAAAAAGGTAAAATCTTAATTGCTGGTCAAAATTTGAAGAGCAAAATTGGATTATCTAAATAATAAAAACAAGTATGTATGTGTGTATGCAATGCTCAGCCTAAATTACAGCATTTAGAGTTTTAAACATTTGTATATAGGTGGATGGGAGAGGTCCATGTGAACTTCAGAGCCAGATTTTCAAGATTTTTTGCATAAAAAGTTTATATGTAATAAGTAAAATTTTATTAGCTCAATGGCTTCAGTATATTGTTATGGCTGAGCAGTTTGATATTCAGTTGATTTGATAGTTTAAATGGGTGGACCACATAGTGCTAAAAAGATAGTTTAAATGGTTTTGGCAAGCGTTTGGTGGTCATTTGGCTAAGTATCAAGTTAATTGCTTTAGTAAGTAGTAAGTGATTGACTGATTTAATTTTTTAAAATGGTTTTGTAAAGCAGTTGGTGGCTTTAGTTTAATTCACTAAGCTATATTATTTTTGGGCAAATGGTTAGTAGTTTTTGGCTGATTTAGTGGGTTTAATTACTCCTAAACTTATCAATGGCCATCTACCAATTTATACAAACTAATATAAATGTATATGTTAATAGTTGGCTTACCTCAAATAAACAGTATTATCAGTTTAATTATAACAACAAAAGAATGCTGGGGAAAATGGGGTATTAGTATGATAAATATTAAGGATAATTTTATAAAACAACTGCATATCAATGACTTAATGGAATTTGAGATGGCCTCATGCTGTAAAAAATAGATTATAGAACAAAATTATGAACTGAAGTAATTTCAGATAGATTAACTGATCTTTTAATCTATTAGATATTAACTTGCATTTACATTTATAAACATAGGTGAAGCCATGGGTACCAACTAGTCTATAATATATATAAAAGACACTATAAATCAAGGTTTCTCATAAACTACATTAGCTAGAAATTTGAATTTTGGCATGGAGGTTCTATTCAAAATTTGTAGTTCCACCAAGGAACGGATTATTTTTAGGATTTTTAAATATTTTAGTATTTGAAAGAGAATTTCAAGATTAACCTTAAAAGTTGATTATTATAAAATAATTTAAATTTGAGAAAATTTCAAAAAGTATTCTAAAAACCAACAAGCTTCCATTTATGAAATTTGTTATGTATGTGAAGCTTGGGTATAAAAATATCAAGTATGTAAGGGTTTTTAAATTTAATTATAGCAACAAAAATTGCAAAATATAACTATAATATATATATAGAAGACACTACTAATTAGGTTTCCATTAAACCACAAAAGCTAGGAATTTTCAATTAAACATGGATGTTCTTCATTAAAATTTTTAGTTCATCAAATAACCACTCAGTCCTAGGATTCCTTTAGAATAAGAAAACATTTTATGTTTTACTTAATAATTTTCTAGTGAAAAAATCTTAAAAAAATGTACATACCTCCACCACTGCCTCCCCAAGTTTGATTCTGGTACAGGAACTTTGGGTAGGGGACAAATATGACTGTGTTGGCGTTGCACACCAATGCCCCAAACCAAGATAGCGAATAGCAAAGGTGGTCCATGGAGTTCCTGGCCCATCATACGATATGCATGGAGGTTTTCTGGATTTTATCCTCCTTTCTCATTCATTTGATTTCCCCTCAATTGGTGCAGTATTGCCCCCAGGTTGGCCCACCTCAAATAAAATTTTAATTAAATTTAAATTTAAAAAAATGTACATACAAAAAGATTTTAATAAAAACCTACATTTATGAATTTGCTATGTATATGCAGCTTGTGTTTAGGATTGTAAGGATCCTGGCCACACCTATAAAATAAGGTTGATTGATTCACTCCTTTTGATCAAAGAAAAGGGAATGTTCCTGAGCCCTTTTGTTAAAAGATATCAGATTTAGGGCACACCCTTGATGAGAAGTGGGTTTTTGATGAGGCCCCTCATCTTAATTTTATAACAAGTCAAAGAGCGGAAGGAGATGATTTTACCACAAAGTTTGACTTGGCTAAAGCCTATATCACAAAAAATACACATTTATGCAACAAAATCTGAGCATGACTGTATGGATCAGGACTTATGTCCCAACAAAAGCGCCAGCCCAGAAATTGATCCAGCAAAGATCCCTCTGATGAGAAAATTTTGTTAGGAAATTTGTGAGATATGCAGCATAACTGAACCCTAACAGAAGCAAAAAATTTGGCAACATGAACCACAAACTGAGACACCTACAATATGCAAGCTGAGTCATGATGCAAAAGTCCTGGCATCTTTAAGAAGGATAAAGCGTCTAGTTGTAATAAATGTTCCACAGTCCCCACCCCTCAATTCTTTCAATTATTAAAAGTTCTCTGCTGATAGTAGAGTGCTGTGTTATTTTATAATACCCTTAGTAAAACTTTAATTTGAAAAATTATTTTATTTTCTTAATTATCAACTAGTCTGCTATCTCTTTTTTAGTACTAGATGGTCATCTAGTCTGCTATCTCCAAGGAACCATTCCAACCAATGGAGGGTCATACTCATTGATATTGGTAATGATCATGGCCATCACATTTGTTATTTCAGTTGTTGCCACCCTCAGCACAGAAAACCTCAGAAGTCATACCATACAAGTTTACATGATGTTTTTCCTCATAAGAACGAAAATTAAGAGTATCAAAAACGATCAGAATGATCAACAACTAAATTTAACCTTTACTGATTATTAAGAGAATGGAAACAATAATACAGCAGTCATTTCTTGGGGAAAACTGGTGGGATAAAACCTGACAAAAGGATGTCACCCCTCAATACCACGTACATGTTTAAAACTATTGGGAATATGGCCCAAATGTAAACCAAGGAGGACTGATTACCCATCATTTATTCCGATCTGCCCTAATCATGGAGTAAACAGGAACAAAATTTTGGTGGATGCTATTTGAAGCAAAACTGTTGGGATTGGTCCTGACAAAATCAATTGTTACAGCACGTTATCAAGCACATATCCAAATGAGTCAGGAGTACTACCAAATGCAATCTCAAACAGATGGAACAATTTCCTATCACCAACACTGGCAGTCAACCTCATATTGTTGCATGGTCAAGATCACTATCAGAACTCAGCTTAGTGAGCAGAAATGATGCTCATAAACCAATACTTTCCGCATTTATCCCTTCATGGCTCTTATTTGCGTATCATCAGAAAGAAGATGCCTTGTGGACTTTGGATCCTAGTATGGGTGTTATAGCACCTCCAATGAAAGTTAAGTCTTTCCTTGGAATGGCAGTTGTCTAACATAGTAACCCAGCCAAATAACAATGCTGTCATTTCATTAGCTCAGAATCTTTTGAACCTGGACTCTTCAACAACTAAACAGAGATTATATGAGCTTATGTGCGCCCTCATGATCTTTTGGTCATGGGCGGCATTGATCAAGGTCATTAAACAAGTACTGCTCATTTGAGCAGTGCAACCACTTCCCCTCCTCAATTTCTCAGGCGTGCAACATACAGTGATATGGCTCATCTCATCTACTCAGACAAAGTGGCTTGTCAGGTCCTGGAAGTTTTGGTTGAGCTCAAATTGTAAGCAACTTTAAATGGAATCACCGAGGTTTTAGAGGACCAACGCTCCTTGCCCTATTGGATATCTTTAATTGCAAGGCCAAGTTCTGGGCCCACACCCTCTTGTACCAAAATTTGTACCTGGGGAGTCACCTCCCTCATTATTCATGATTGTTTTGTCTATGGTGGCCACTATGGCATCAAGGCTGCAGCTCCTGTAACAATTATTTTAACAATAGGGATCAGCCATGAATTTGGAGGACCATATTAAGGATTTCCATCAACTTTTGGAGTCCAAATACCAGCAGACATTGTCATTGATGCTTTCTGAGCTTCTCCAACCAAGGAGCAGGATCACACATGGCATGGTACATCAAACCTCAAACCTTAGAGGAGGCATACAAACTAGCCCAGAAGATCGAGGCCCACTATGTAATCTGACCTCCCAAAAATTAACCAACCTAAAACTGAATGTTCAATACACTAAAGTAACCCCATCCACCCCCAAGGATGAGGTACTCATAATATTTGACAATGAGGGAAAATCAGGTGACAAAATGGATATGGAACAAGATCTAGTAATGGGCAATATACCCAACACCAGTTTTACAGAAAATGGATCAACAAGATGTCCCCTCTAGTACGCTGAAGGTATTGGCTCTCACCCCACATGTCTCCCCATTGGTTCAGGAAGAAGAGGCACACTGCATTTATATTACACAACATGACCACTCCACTATCCTATCACATGGATCAAACACCCACAGCTGGAGGCCTAAGGAATTTTACCAATTCAATATAAAACACACAGACCTAAACTTTTGAGCTTGGTCAGTGATGTAGTGAAAAGAGCCCCAGGCAATGTATTGATATCAGAACATCCAGAGGCCGCTTAACTGTCCTCTACCAGAATGAAACAATGGAACAAGGCGGGGAGGATTGCAGCGTAATCCCATAATTGAGGACCTTAGCCACATAATTTCACTGACAAATTCGTCAAATCTTACATTGGCCTCACTCCCATAATGTTAGGAACCCAACGTGGAAAGGAATGACCTAGTTTTTGGCGTGAGTACGCCAAGACCCACAGGGGCAGTCAAAGTCCACAAGATACCGCAGGTTACAAGGAACTCTAAGTGAGCGCGTTGAAAGAGGAGTATGAAAGGCTCCACAACAGATAGTTATTGCCTATATGCTACTATATATATAAGGTAACAATTTAGACAGCTTAATAATATTAAAGCTTTTTAATAAAAACTAGCATGAGAAATAACAAAATAAATAAAACATCCTATCATTAGAATGGTGCTGTGTTATATGGGGAAAGAGAAGAAAAAGAGCTACTAAGCTGAAATGCAGTAAGGGGAAATGATTTCCATTTTATATCTGTTAAATATTAGATTTGATCCTCAATTTTGCCTTGATAGCCACAACTGAGACTATCAGACTTTTCTCAAGATTATTTCCCAACTTTTGAGTACCCAAATTTGCATTTTTGATTTCAGAATGGGGTGCCAGGTTTGATTCCCATTTTCAGCCTTTTCTTTTTAACCTTTTACTCAAATTTTGTCTTTTAGATAAGTTTCCACCTTTAATATTAACTTTGGGTTGAACTACCAGTTGGTGCAGGGAATGGTGACTGTGATTTGGGACTTCTTAATTCCCCTAGCGTCTTCACATAGCTGCTTAAATTTTTTATATATAAACTTACAGATTTTGTTACTAAGATGGGTTTGGGTTGGGGGGAAGTGTGAGAGCAGCTTGTGGAAAACAGGGCGGGGCAGCGGCCACCCATCTCTCATCAAGGTATGCCCTAGGTCAGAGGTCTGGGTGAGAGGGAGGGCCTTGGAATTTGAACCTTTTTTTGATTCTAAATGGGTGTAAACCCCTGTGTAGCTTGATGGCTTGCTCCCAAGGCCTTACATGTATGCTCAGGTGATAGCAATGTCTTCCCAATTACTCAAAAAATACAGGATTATTTCACGATTGCAACTACCACTGAGGGAGTATGTGCCTTAAACAGCTTAGATAAATTTGATCATACTTGTTTCTTGTTCGCTGTGGACATTAAGTTGATCCATATGGCAGTGATGAATGCATTAATTGACACGCACGTCAGGAAATTTTATTAATCTCAAAATAGTGTATGCCTTAGAATTAGTGGTTACCAAGTGGACTCCTGTCATGGGGCCTCCAAGGTACCAAAGGTCACCCTGCCTCTATATGAACTGCTACAATTCTCAGCCCATGGGCACCAGTTCCACGCCAATTCTTGGCAAGCCCAGACTTAATCTACCCCATGATCCCGGGAGTAGGATGGTAAGCACCAGTAAGCGGCTAAAATCAACCTCAATAGAAATATGCTCGCTTTCTTGACAAAACAACCCTCTGGAGAAGTTTCCTTTCTCGCCACATTGGTGAAAGGAAACGCCCTGGCAACCATGATGGAATACTTTGCCTCAAGAGCAGTAGCTGATCTCCCCATGATACCCTCAATATCAGAACCATACAAAAGAAATTTTTGTCATGGATAAAGTGAGCCATTTTCACCCCAATATAAGTCCAACATCATTTCCGCCTAATGGTGGACTTTATTGAGATCAATTTCCCAATATACCCATATACTGCCACTAAGGATCAGGCATTTTAGATTTAGATTGATGAAATGATGGCTAAAGAATGGTTGGCAAAGTAAACTCTTTGGTATCATATTTGTGGTATTTACTCAAAAACCTGACAGACCCTTGTGACCTTGTGTGAATTATGACCACTTTAATAATGTCATGTTACCAATCCATTTCCCTCCCACTAGAGGCTGCAATCTCCTAAGCAATCACCAAGTCTAAAGTATTTTCAAAATTGGATCTAGTCAATGCCTTCCACCAAGCCCAAGTAAAGGAGGGCCAAACGTGGTTGATAGCTATCTGCACACGCCATGGCATATACCAGCTTAGGGTCATGCCATTTGGGTTGAGAAACGCTCCCACCATTTCTGAGGGTTATCAACCATGTAATAGGTGACCTCCACTTTACATGCGCAGTAGCATATATCATAGACATTCTGGTCCATTCCCCTATAGTAGAGCAACATGAGAATGATTTGGTGGTGATGGCGGCTACCTTGCAACACGCAGGATTGCACATAAAGCCATTGAAATGCAAATTTTTCAAAATTGAGCTTCAGTTACTAAGAAATGTGGTTCTTAAAGTTGGGTATGCTATTGCTCCTTCCAAAATGGAAGCTATACAGGTGTGGACAATGACCACTACCTTATAAGCAGCCTCCGTAGCTTTCTGGGATCCAAAAATTTCATGAAGAAATCCTTGCCAGTGACTTTGGAACTAGCCGTTCCCTCCACCTACTGATGGGAAAAAACGCACCATTCATATGGACGGCAGAATATAAACAGGACTTTGAAGCTGTTAAGGAAGTATTCACCTTGACACCAGTTCCAAGACATGATGACAAAGGTGAATTGTTTATTATACCTTGCAATGCCTCTGGCAGGGCTGTGGGGGCAGTATTGCTACAGGATCATGATGGCCGCAAACACCCAGTGCCATACTTCTCTAAAAATTTAGGGGTGCTGAATAATCACTGGCAATTTATGATAAAGAGCTTGCCACAGTAGCATGGGTGATGATGCACTTGTGGTATTTGCTACAGGGATTGAAGAGCACAGAAATAATTCGCATGGATCACAAATAGCTTACATATTATTGCAAGCTGAAGAAATTGGCGCTTTTTTCAGAACCCACAATGACTTTCTCAACTTCAACTTCAAATATGAGTTCTTCAAGAGGCCTACAAACATATTGCCAGATATACTGAGCAAAAGCCTAGCAATTGAGGCTGACCGTATGGAAAGGTTCAAATCAGGTATGGTGATTCCCCCCAAACAAGTGTGTCTGAGCAATCTACAGAAACATCAATCATCGCTGCCATTGTAATACCCACAACACCCACAATCCCACTCCCAATGACCACAACTGAGCCCCATGACAATAACATGAGCCTTGAATGACAGGAAAATCCCAAGCCAAGCCTAATAATTAGCACCGATGGGTCCCTCCTGAACACAGTACTGGATGTGCAATCAAAAACTATCAAAGGACAAGCGTTAAGGGACCAAATACAGGCGGGGAAAAGCTCCTCAAGCTGGTACTTAAAAAGGATAGGGTAGATTTATTTCCAGGATCACATATGAGTTCCTGAAAATTTGCATCCCCAAGTAATAAATGAACATCATGACCCACTGACAATGGGACACTCAGGAGGCAAGAAGACTACCAACCTGATAAAAAGAACATATGACTGGAATGGCTTGACAAAGGATGTTCCATCTTAGATAAATGTTGTTTAACCTGCATGCAATCCAAACCTGATAGAAGTGGAAGAAATGGGCTCCTATACCCACTGCAACAGGTAAGGGGACCATGGAAATTAGTATAAGTTGACTTCATAGTCAATTTACCCACTTTAAAAAGGTCAATATGATCATGGTAGTCGTGGACAAATTCATCAAAGATGGGGGGTTCATCCCATTCTTAGCTAAATCCATAGCGGAAGATATGTGAAAGTTATTTGTGACCCATGTATTCACCATGTTTGGGGTACTAAAAGAAATAATTAGCAATAGAGGACCACAGTTTACATTAAAATTCTGGAACGCTCTTTGCAAGGCACTCCATATCAAACCATGCGATTGTCAGCTTATAACCCCCAGTCTTATGGACAAATGAGCAAACTAACCAGCCCTAGAGAAATATCTCCAGTGCTATGCCTCCTCCGCTCATGACACTTGTTCTGGATGCCTGGTCTTAACCTAGTTCTTGTACAACAGTTCACTGCACACCTCTACTAGAATTTCGCTGCTTTACAACAACTTAGGATACAATCCTGCATCTACAATTGGGCCTCAAATATACACAAGCATTCCTGTGGCAAATAACTTCTAGAACACATCCATAAAATACACCGTCAGGTGCAGAGGCAAGTTAATGTTGACCTCCCAGGATGCCAAGCGATTTACTGAATGAAAGTGGATAGTGGCGCCCATATATCAGTTGGGTGACCTGGTGATGGTGACGCAAAAACGTAATCTCAAGGTAACCTGCCGCAAACTGGCCTGCAAGTGGGCTGAACCATTCCCTATCAAAAAAGTCTTAAACAACAGTTCATTTTATGGGATTTACCACAGCAATGGAAAATTCATAAGTCTTTCATGCATCAGCACTTTCACCGTTCAAAAGTAAAACTGGTGGATATCAAACCCTATTAGTAGAGGGAATGTCAGAATTTGAGGTAGAGGAAATTTTGGGCTCAAGAAAAATCGAATGGGGAATACAATACTTGTTAGAGTGGAACGGGTACCATGTCTATGAAAATCAGTTGGATTCCAGCCCACAAATGTACCAATTCTTAAGGTATAATCACTGAGTTCCATAAATATAATCTTGCTGCCCTGCTCCCAATGATATGAAACCCCAGACCTTGCAGCTACCAAGATGCTCATAACACAAAAATTCTACTAATGTATGGGCTCCAGAGGGAGAAGTAGACCCCGTCCTTTTAAGAAAGAATAATGTAAGGATACCATATGCACTATAAAATTGGATCAGTTGATTTACCCTTTTTGAACGAAGAAGGGGGAACATTCCTGAGCCCTTTCATAGAAAGGCAGACTTAGGGCCTACCCTTGATGAGTGGTGGGTTTCTGCTGAAGCCTCTTGTATCATTTTATACAAATTAATAAATGGAAGGGGACGATTTATCCATAAAATCTAATTTATTTGAGGCCTATATCATGAAAATTGCAAAAATTTGCGACAAGATACAAACATGACTGGGCAGATCAAGACTGAAGTCCCTACAGGAGCACCCAACTAGAAATCAATCCAGCAAGGACCCTTCTGAGGAGAAGGAAAATTTTGTTAGAAAAATTGTGATATCTACAAACATACTGGAACCCCAACATAAGCAATAAATTAAGCACCTTGAGCTGCAAATTGAATCACCCATAATGTAAAAGGTGACCCATGATGCAAAGTCTAAGAATTTTGGAGAAGACTCACACTTCCTGTTGTAAATTATTTTCCACTGTCCCTGCCCCTCAATTCTTTTCAACTATAAAGACCCAGTGCTTTGCTGATGGTAGAGTGCTGGGTTATTTTGTATATCCATAATAAACCTGTAATTCGCTAAAATTACTTTATTATATAATAAATTATCAATTAGTCTGATTCTAAATAAGCTCTTCTTTCCTATCAATCTCACTCTCAAGTGAATTTTTTAAAAAGCTTAATTTACCACTGCCATCTGGCCACATTCATTTTCCTATTAGTGTACATGGATCGCCGTCTGCTGCTCCAGTGTGGGGTAGCGATGCTCTACCATCTAGCGTTTTCTGTTCTGTGGGCAAACGTGTTCAGATGGGGTCAAATAGCCTACCAACCTCTTCTGTCTGATTTGTTCCCCCACAAGACTAACTCCACCATGTGCGCATCCACCCTTCTCACTCCCATCCTCTCACCCTCCCTTGGTCCAATATTCAGTTTTGCCTATGTGTCAACTACAGGCGTTTATTCCCTTATGCTGAAAAAGCAATAATTGAGCTTGCCACCATTGCATCTGCGGCAGCTGTCTTTATTGAATTCCGCCTGCTCAAGGGCTATTTTGACATAGGCTTCCAGATGAGGGAGGTTGCAGCAGCAGCAGCTTCATCTCCATTTATTTACAAAATCACCCCTCATTCCAACTACCCATACTCGCCTCCCTTCTGACAACACACTGGTAGTGTCATTTGCATCCCTCCCTCCCTTCCCACCTCCCACCCCAGATTTTATATGAACAGCTGATGAAGGGGTTTTTAGTTAATGGCACTAATACCAACCTCATATTCATTGTTCTCTCTGATGCAGAGCGCCTTTCTGCCCTCACACAACTGCCACCAGGATCTCAAACTACCCTGACATAACCTAACATATCCCCCCATGCTCATATTACAGCAGCGCCTGAGCATTTTCTTTTAGCTTGTGTTGATAATAGTCACCAAATTTGTCCCCTATGATTTGAGTTTGACCAATAAAAAAATCTGACACCATGCCAATTCCTTTAATGCAGCTTCTGGATCCTTTTCAGAGAAAGCCAAATGGGGAGTTTTGTTGCCCCCTTCACCCAACATTCTTGCTAGATGGGCAAGAGTGGGCAATCTGACCCCATAAAAACATCCAACCACATTAAACCACCTGAATTCAACCCCACCAATCAAAATCAGGCTTGGACCACCATTTGCACCCAAGAATCTACCCATTCACCTCCACCACCAACCCAAATTCAGTACCCACTATCCTTGAGGACCAGAATCCCTGGGACCTATTGGATGAGGTTGACAAATCAGTACAGTTATCACAAGTAAGGAAATCGATGAACCTATCATTTAGTTAAAAGATGAATAGGTCAAATGTTAAAATTTGATTCTGACAAAACCCTCTCCCCCAGAAAATTCGCTCCCAAACTCAATGCCATCCCCTACCAAAGTGACCACCAGATCACCTTAGCAGCGGTGGCCTAGCCCCATTGCCATCACCTCTGCAAAGCAGTGGCCCAATTAGTTGCTGAATTTCATGAAGGGCTGAACACAATTAGCTTCCCCCATGTTTTCCTGAAGCAGCACAGGATGAAATCACCAAATTGACCAATGCTGCCAATAACGCTGATATGCATGTTGCAAAACTTGCAACTATCAACCTATCTGTGAAAATTACACAGCAATGTATACCAATTTTTCCCAACTCCCAGATGCTCGCCTTCAAGATGAACACAACATTGCAGAACTAGTTGAGGCTATCAGCCAAGCTGATCTTGAGGAAGGTAACCCACATTTCACTCATATCCACCACCACACTGATGCTGTCAGGACTTTGGGGGAGGAACTACAACCCAGTCTGTTATTGTCAGGGCTTAAAGCCCCCAGTGAGATAATATGCCATTAAGGCCTTAAGTAAAACTAAAAAGGAAAGGAGATAGGTGAGAAACAGTGAATTTATTATAATGATCTTTGAGGTGTTTATAGGACCTTGATGGATTGAGAAAGAAAGGAATTAGAATGGGAAAGTCTTGGCATTGATTACCAACAATGATTGAAATAAATAAATGAATAATATTACATGGGGAGCAGGGCCATCCTCGGCATAATTTGCTGGTGGTCCCAAAGGACAACTTAGGTATGGTGCAAGCACTGAAATGGATTTTGCCATGACCTGATTGAGTTTAGACATCCTCAGCATTAGTCGCTGGTGTCAAATTAAACAAACTATTTAAATATTATTTGGGTCAATCCTGGATACTTTGGATCAGGCTCAACTCAAGTTAATGAGGAGCCCAATCCAGCATCCGCCCATAGGTGGGTTGCAACCTCTAGTTGGGGGCTTCCCCCAATAAAGAGAGAATTTGACAAAGCCCCCTCCAAGCCTTAACTTGGGGTCAGAGCTGAGGCGGGGCCATTGGCATAGAGCCAGCATCAAGATTGGCACCCAGCATCATTCAGGTCTGGCATCATCATGGGGACTGGCATCAGGAGGAGGTCCTGGCATTGGGGTGACACCCAGCATTGGTGCTGGTGCCAGCATTGGGAATTACACCCTGGTAAACTGGGCTTGGCCGCCCAGGCTAGTTTCAGGGGCATTAGACCCCCTCATCCTGGCTTGCACTCTTGGGTCAGAGGCCAGGGAACGCCCCTTCTCCTTCCAATTTTAGCTCTCACTGAGAACTCAGGGGCCCCTGTAGTGAGCACCACTGTGGGGACTTCAGGGGAGGAACTCCAACCTGGCCCATTATTGTCAGGGCCCAAAGCCCCTCAGTGAGTTAATAGGCCATTAAGACCTTAAATGAAACTAAAAAAAGGAAAGGATATAGGTGAGAAATGGTAAATTTATTATAAATGATCCTCAAGGTATTTATAGGACCTTAATGGATTGGGAAAAAAGGAATGTGAATGGGAAATACTCATCATTGATTTTTAACAACAATCAAGATAAATAACAAATAATATTACAAGGGGAGTGGGACCATCCTCAGCTTAATTCTCTGGTAGTCCCAAAAGGGTAACTTGATTGAGGTGCGATCACTAAAACGGATTTCGCTGCAACCCAATTTTGTTTCAACATCCTCAGTGTTAGTTGCCAGTGTCAAATTAAATAATTTAATTAAATATTATCAGGGTTTATCCCCAATACTTCAGATCAGACTCAAACTAAATTAATGAGGAGCCCAATCTGGAATCCACCCATAGGCAAGTCATGACCCCTAGTTAGGGCTTCCCCCAATAAAGGGAGAATCCTTACAGATGCCACTACTCCCTGGATCTCCGCTTTTGTCTGCTTTTATAACTATTATGATTCTATCATGAAAGATAAGCCTGTAGCAGATCTGCCTGACCACTGCCCCTTTTCCATGGTGGGTTAGCGTTATTCTGCTCCCCGCCTGGTTGGATGTTTTTTGTTTTGTTTTTTTTGTTCTGTTTGATTGTTTGTTAATTCAGTTATTTTTCTCAATACATATTGGTAATGTCCATCCCCTGGTTGGTGTACCTCAAATAAAGTACAAAATTAATTAGTCTGCTTTCCCAAGGAACCACTCCAACAAATGAAGAGGGCCCATACTCATTGGTATTGCAATGATCATGGCCATCACATTTGTTATTTCAGCTATTGCCTCCCTCAGCATAGAAAACCTCAGAAGTCATACCCTATGAGTTTCACATGATGCTCTTGACCAGTAGATAAATATCAAGAGTATCAAATTAGCGGAACAATTAACTACTTAAATAAAATCTATCCTGATTATGAAGAAAATGAAAAAATAATTTAGTGGCCATTTCTCATGGAGACAATGTTGGGATAAAACCTGAAAAGTGATTGTCACCCGCAATACCAAGTAAATGTTCAAAAGAATTGGTGATATAGCTAACTGTAAAATAAGGAGGGTAGATCAACTTATCACTCGGTCAATCTACCCCAATCATTAAGAAAACAGATATGACAATTTGGTGGATTCTACTTGAAATGAAACTGTTGGGATTGAACCTGACAAAACAATTCAAAACACATGTTATCAGGTGCATATCCAAATAGTCAGGTGTACTACCCAAATGCAAATCTCAAATGGATGGAACAACCCCTCCCGCCAACACTAGCAGTCAACTCCCATATTGTAGCACGGTCAAGGTCACTACCAGAAATTAGCTTAGTGGGCAGAGCAGGAATGATGTTCATAGACCAAAAACTTTCTGCATTTATCCCTGCATGGTTCTTATTCACTTTTCATTAAAAAATGGTGATGCCTTATGGGCTTTAGATACTATAATGGGTGTTGGAGTACCTCCAATGGAAGTCAAGTCTTTTCTTGGCATGTCAGGTGTCTGACAGGATATGGATTAGATAAGGTTTTACACCCTATTTTTTCTACAAAAATATGAAAAATATATAAATATTTTTTTATAAGCTAATTTTCACCTTATCCTAAACCACATAAATCTATATTTAAAATTCAAACTAGAGTATCTTTTTAGTTTATTTATTTCTACTAAGAAGCTATTTATATCTATTCAAAGTAAGCTGACCAGGGGATGGACATTACCAAAACTAAAAATTTAACTAAAAATTGACGTAACTAATTGGTTCAGACAAAAACGCCCAAATGAGTGGATTTAATGAAACTCTTAGAACAAACACAACCAACCAGGTGGGCAGCAGAAACCGCTTATCTCTCCATGGCAGAAGGGTATGGGGGATCAGGGGGCTCATCTTCAGCAGCAGCTTCCTTCACCCAAATTAGGGTACATGTCAAGGTGGACAGTAAGAGCGTCAGGGCATTAGTGGCTAAAAGTTCAATAGGGCTTATGATTGGTACTTCATGGAAAATGCCAGCTAGAAAAATGGCACTGATATATTCAGCTAAAGCTTTCTCAGCTTTAATATGGGAGTATGGGAGTTTAATGAGCATGGCGATATTGGTTTGGGTAATCTCAGCTTTGGGATTCCATGCCACCATTACCACGTTCTGAATAGCTTCATTGACATTTCTGTGTAACTTATTTATTGTGATTTTACTTTTTGGGGTGAGGGTTGATGGTATAACAGGAGGGGAATACCTCCTGTGAGCATTGCCACTAATTTGGCGACAGCTTTGTGGAGAGGATGACAATATGGTGTTGCAGCTGCTTTGACTGCAAGCTGGCGGTCACTACAAAATGATTCAGCATTTGGCTGCGGTGTATATAGTAAAGGGGGTATTTGACATCCCATTCTGCATTAACAAACCACTTGATTTGCAGAGATGGTTCTCCAATGAGCTTATATGATTCATTGATTTCAGCCAATAACTTCCATGGGTTCTGGTTGAGTTGAATTGGGGAATCAGCTTACAGTTGAGGTTTGGTTGTTTTGTTGGAGGAAGCATGGGATTGAACTGGGGTCCAATCTGATGCTTGATTGGAGCAATCATATGTGGCACTGGGGTGAGGAGGAGGCTGATTGGTGACTAAGGTGCAGCTGAAGCCTCAGGTTTTGGGGGAGGGGGAGGTAGGATCATGCCTCATGCCAGAGCTTGTGTGGTGTGGGTGGCAGATTGGAGTTTGGCAGATGAGTAGTCTGATCCATCAGAAGTGGCTAAGGAGGGGCACTTGAATTTTGAGTGGTCCAACTCAAAAAAGGATGGATAGCTCATCTGCCCACCCTTGACACAGGCCCAAAATGGATGGTCAGGTGCTGAAGGAATAATGGCGCATGGGGGAATCAAAACGGCAATTTTTCTAAATTCAGGGCTGATTATGGCATACAACCAAGGCCCAGTGAGTCATGTGGCCCCATTTGAGACCAAAAATTGTAATATGGGGTTGGAGCCATAGGCTGCCAAACCATCCATCAGCTCCTGGTGGAGCACTTCAGGTGGAAGGTGGGTGGGCAAACCAGAAAACTGGACCACCAAAGTGTTATCCACTGAGAGCCAGGTCTGAATTGTGGGAAGAGGGGCGCCCCTGGAATACCAGGGGCACCATTGCTGCAGTGGCAGCATCAACTTCACAGGTGAAGCTGAGGTCAAAATACCCCTTATAGGGTGGAAATCTATAAATCTGGTGGTTGTCATCACCGCCTGTGCCATTTTGTAATGGCTTGGTTGTGGTATGGAAAGAGTTTCCCATAGTCAACCCTTTGGCCATAGTGTATGTTGCTCCAGGGGAGCACCAGGGGGCAGCAAAGTACCACTTGGGTATGAGTGAGGTGTGCATCGAGATTCTTATAAGGAATGAATTGTCCCATGGGTTTGGAATGACTGGGCAAGCCAGTACAAGCACATTTTCCTGCCAGACTTTAAAAAGGTGGAGGGAGTATTGCTGCTGCCCCACACTGGAGCAGCCAGCAGAGAATCTGAGGACATTGGAGCAAAAATACAATGTGCGATTGAAATTTACTTCCATATTAATTTATTGTAATTTCCTTGGAAAGTTAAACCAAGTAGAAAGGGATAGAAAGAAGCTATTTTATAAAAAATCTACTTTTTAATTTCTAACATCAAGTTATAAGTAATAAACATTCAATATAATCAACTTATACTTGTAAATAAAAAAGAATTTATTTATTATAAACTAAAAACCTACTGCACAATATTTTGGTATGTGTATGACTCATAAATGCTAAGTTCTATAGTGGGTAAGATTTTTAAAAATTTTATTTATTATCATATATATAACTTTATTTCAATATTCAAAAGACAACTTCTTTTTATCTTTTTTCACATAAGCTAGGGATTAATATCTCGATATGGCAGTTTTTAGTTTATAAGCACTTATAAATACCATATAGTAAGCTAAAGGAAGTCTATATTATAAATCCAGGTGGTGAGCATTTTTAGTTTTAATGTTTCAGCTAGCAGTTTGTTTTAATTTAATTGATTAAAAAGATATGATAGGTTTGCTTTAATCAGGTGGTTAGCTTAACATGGTATATCCTGCTACCAATCTGTTGAAGATTTATTTGAATTTGAATTTGAATTTATTGAGGGGAAGGCCGACCATGGGACAGACACTTCCGAATATGACTCAGATGAGACAAAACTTAGTACCAGGGGAGGCACCCCAGAGAAGCGATGCTATCTCTTGTTGCCAGCGGGAACGCCACTTATGGGAAGGGGAGGGAACGTGTGTAGGGGACGTAGCCACTATTGAGCACGTGTGGAGGAAGGGGTCTGATTTGATGAACCAGACTGGGAACCAGGAGGAGACCAGCTGTCGGTGATGCAGTGGGAGATATCCAAACATCCACGCTTGAAAGTGATCCACCAAATGAGACCAGAATCTGTGGACAGCTTCAGGGAGGGTGGGGATGGATCCAGCGATGGCATACAAGACAATCGTGTGGATAGTCCACATGGCGATTGCAACCACCAGAGCACGAAGGGAGGGCAGAAGGGGGGAGGCCATTGATAGAGCGAACATATCTCTTGACAGACTGAAGGGATGTGTTTGATCCTGGCCTAGCAGACGTTGGACTTCGCGCCATATAACTTTAGAGGTGGGGCACTTCTCCAGGAGGTGAAACAGCGTTCCATACTGGCCACACACGACACAGGATGAGTGTAAAGCATTAGAGCGCTCAGCTGTATGATACACCCACCTCAGGCAGCGTCACACATGGGAGCGGACTTGAGGCTGCAACAGAGGATGGTGTGCGTATTTCCAGATAGTCTTTTGGGTCTCAGTGGAATAAGGGATGTCCATAATGTCCAGGTAGTCCACCCTGGATAGGACTTGGGGTTGAATGGGGATCACGCCATCATGGATGGGTAGCCCTTGTACCTCTTGTGTGAACTGAGGAGAGGGGCGGCCTCTTTGGGTTGTATGTCCACTAATACGAATTCTCCACTCTGCGCTTCGCATGGAGAGTAGGATTCGTTTGTAGTGGGTTTTGGTCCTGTGAGGACCTGTGGCCGATGTGTGTGATGCGAGGTATTTCATCAGGGAGTGGGGGTTTGATGGATTGTTGAGGCCCAAGGCTCAGGAGAAGTTGGGGTGGGCCGCGCGGGACCAGTGTTGGGATGGGAGTGTAGGAGCAGTGACGGCCGCAATCCAGGTGCCCAGGATCTTGGCGGCATGGGCTTTGAAGTCAAGTAGGCCCATGCCACCATGATGATGAGGGCCAAACATGACCTCTAGCCGTACTAGTGGAGGGCAGCCTGACTAAAGCCAACCTTGTAGCAAAGCATACAGGGATTTGAAGAAGCTTGGGGAGAAGGGGATGGCGTGGGCTCCAAACCAGACTTTAGATAGGAGCATAGAGTTGGCAAGAACAACCCTGCCAGTGAGGGTAGTAGGGTGGGCTCTGAGAGAGGCGATTCGCTTCGTCACGTTGTCCAGTATATGGCACTCCATTACTGCTGACGCGTATCCACCTGCCTCCAACCACATGCCCAGATGGCGTACTGGTCCTATGGTAGGTCGTGGCACAAAGGGGAGCACCAGTGGAGTGGTGTGTTTTGAGTTAGTAAGGCGTGGACGTGGGCGAGCAGATGGGCCGGGTTGGGAACTACTTGCTGGGGCCCAGCAGTTCTGAAACTGACCAAGGAGGATGATTTCGGTTTTGGAGGCGTTCAGTGTCACGTTGCTTACCCGGGAATATTCCTGGATGAGGGCTTCAAGCGCACGTGCATCTTTGTTATTAGACACCCCCACCACGCAATCATCTGCAAATGCCATCATCTTGACTGGGGTTTGGCCTGGCACATGGACCCCAGTGAGTTGGGCATTCACATTTCGCAGTAGTGGGTCAAGGCTGAAGTTGTATAAGAGTGGGCTCAGGGGGTCCCCTTGTCGCAGGCCCCTTTGAGGATGGACTACTTCCGTTAGGAAACCTGGGCCGCACACTGCCATTGTTGCAGATTCCGTGAGCAGCATCACCCAGTTAATGAAGCGGGGAGGTAGGCGGAATTGTTGGAGGCAGGCCCTAAGGTATTCCCAGCTTACTCTATCATAGGCCTTTTGTTGGTCCAAGAATACAAGTGCTCCAGAGGCTGTGGACTGACACACAATAGCCACAGAGTGCACGTTATCCCAAATCGACCTTCTGGGGATGAAACCGAATTGTTCTAGGGAGATGGTGGCAGATGCTACAGTCCCTAAACGGTTAGCCATGATTTTTGTTAAAATTTTGGTGTCTGTGTTTGTTAGAGAAATGGGGCACCAGTTGGCTAAGTCTAGCCTATCCCTTTTCTTGAAGAGTGTGACCGTAAAGGCCTCATGTCCTCCTGGTAGGAGGCGCATTTCCAACAGGCTTTGGTTGAGTGAGGCTAGCAGCAATGGGGATATATATTTGAAATATTTATTGTAGAACTCATATGGAATGCCATCTAGGCCTGGGCATTTTCAGTTTGGCGCACCGCGAATGGTAGTCCATAATTCGTTTGGAGTAATTGAATTCATTATTTCCGGGTATTGGAAAATGGTGCAGATATGAGCTCTGTTGTGAAATTCCGCCATTTCAGCTGGCTGAATTGGTTCAGCTCAGTATAACTTGGAGTAATATCTTTGCGTTTCGATTGCCACTTCAGCCAGTGTGTCCACAATAGAATTATCCAATCTTTGCACCTGTGTGCAGGCCATGCTCTGGCGTGGTGCAAAATTTTTTTTGAAGAAGTATGCAGTGCACTTGTCGCCTTTAGTGATGCGTGTGGCCCTGTATTGGACACAAACCCGATGTTTGTGTTGCCTTTCAAGTGCGTTGAGGTGGGCGGCTGCCTCCGCCCACTTCTGGCCCCATGCAGGGCTATATCCTGAGGCTGGAATGTTGGACTCCAAGTGGGCCAATTCCGCCAGCGCGCGCAATATAACCACCGATGTGGCTCATGAGCGTCTGGATGAGAGATGGCGATAGTGGCGGATGGTGTCTTCTTTGAAAGTTGCCCATGTGGAAATGGGGTACGCGCAAAATGGTGCAACAAACAATTTTGCCAAAGTTGCCTCTTCCACCCACGTGGAAAATCCTAACAACGCGAGCTCTGGGGGGCGGATTTTGCACCAATGTGGGGTCTTTGCAACTGTGACGGGTAAGTGGTATGTTATCAAGACCAGTTGGTGTTCAGAGAATTCCATTTTCGTTGTTTTGAAGTGGGAGATATGGGGTTGGAATTTCGCCGGCGCTAGAATAAGGTCAATGTGGGTCATGGACCTTAATTGGTCGTTGTGGATGTGGGGACAAGTCATGTTTTTGAGCAGTGGGGCATGTCACGGCAGCGCATCCATTAACCCAAGGGTGGCTTTTAGAACGCGTAGTTCTACATGACCCTGTGGGGCGTGGGGTGAGGGCGTCCACCGGTCCATTGGTGAGGTTAGCCAACAGTTCATGTCGCCAATTAGGAAAGAATTGGGGGTAGCGGGAGGGATTTGACCAATGAGAAAAATTCCTGACGCTCTTGTGCACCGTTTGGGGCGTAAATGTTGATGATTGTGTGTGCAACATTGGCCCATGAGAAGGTGACAACGAGCACTCGGCCATTTAGGAATGTTTCTAAAGATGTAAATTTGAAAAAATTGTTTTTCTGAATTAGCACCCCACAGTGCTTTGACCAAAAGGATAAGGATGGTAGGAGCATTGTTTTCCAAGCTTCCTTGGAACCTCGTGGACAGTGGGTTTCCTGGATGGCCAGGATATCCACGGGTAAATTGTTTTGTAAAAAACTCAGTTTCCTAGCCTGGGACGGGGAGGCCTTGAGTCCAGCAATATTCAACGTCCCTAGAGTGAAGGTTTCCCCCATCGCACCTTAGGTGTGAGGGGGTGGGCCCCCGGGTCCACCAGCCTCTTCCAGGTCCCCACGGGCTTTCACAGCAGCATGGGTATTAGCAGCAACACTATCAGGGTTTTTGTTAATTTTTGCGGAAAGAGTCGTGTTGGCTTTGGCCTTCGCTTTTTGTTTTCCTGACGTCAGACGAACTTTTTGCGGTGCGGATAAGTTTGGTGCACCGTCGAGTGGGGCAAAAAATTTTTTTTTTGGTTGGGATAGGTCCCAAGTCAGTTTTGACTGGGGCTTGGGTGCAGCAATTGGGTGAGATCACTTCTCCCATTGGATCCTCAGATTGAGTGGCCCATTCAGCATGGGCCTCCCAATCTGATTGGGTGATGGATTCCTAAGTTGCTTCCACTGCGAAGGTCTCCATGTCCTCCTGGCGTTGTGAGTGTGGGACAGTGGAGGTGACCTTGGCCGCTTCCTTGGCCGCGGTCCTAGGGGCCTGCTTGGCCTTCTTTCGCTCCTGCAGGGAGATGGGCTTTACCAATAGGTAGCAGCCTTGTGCTCCTCATGGGAAAGCCTCCTTGGTGCTCGCGGTTGGTTCGTAGTGCGCCATTCCGCTGGCCATGGCTGCCAAGGGGTGCTCTTGGAATGTGACGCCCTCTTTGATGGGGCATGCATGCGCCTTATGGCCGAACGCGTCACAGTGGGTGCAAATGGGGGCGCGCTGTCCACAGTTACCCAGAATGGGTGGGTGGTGTGCCCTGCGATGTCAATAAAGGTGGAGTGTGGGATCTGGGTTAGGTCCTTCACAATCTCCTCGGTTGGGGTCAGAACTGTGATGGCTTTGCTGGTGCACAGGTGTGGCATCAGCATGAAACATTGCATTTTGAAAGATTGTATTTCGCCGTATATGGCGAGACCATCTTTCAGGTGTTGCTCCAAAATGTCACATTTTACCATAGTAGGCAAAAGTCAAATGTGAGGAAAATTTGGTTTGATTTTGTCCATCTGGTGCATTTAGTTTCAATGACCCATTGCCCTTCGGGGAGGTCAACCACTATGCGCACCGCTGCAGCCTCGTCTACTGCTATTTTGCTTTCGAAACCTAGGTCCAGCCAACCATGCAACATGGAGTGAGGGTCAATGTACACTGCGGTTGGGAAATTTTGTGTACATCTTCACAAAATTTTCCCATAGGGCCGTTTTTTGGATGTCCAGATACACACGGACTCCGAATTCCACCAACAAAAGTGGCTGGGAATGTGGCGTATTGATGTACTGGTTGCATCGTGCTTTCCACATGAGTATCTCCGGGGAAATTGTGACTGCCGGTTTTTTTAGATTTTTTTCTATTCTTCCAGATTCTCCGGGGTGTTTTTGAATGTTAGAGGCCGCGGGCCTTCCGCCTGCTCCTCTTGCCTTGCTTGCCCAACTGCTCCCAGACATGGGCGCAGACTAATCCCCTCTATGAGATTATCAAACTAGATTTAGTCTTGAATTGAATGGGTTGCAAAAGTGTTTGCAACGAGAAAGAAAAGTTTTTTTCTGTTGAAGATTTAGTTCATAACTAAATAAATTATATACTGGCTAAGGCAACTTATTTTCTCCCTTCCCTTCTTATTATTTCATATCAAAATGAATATATGTGGAGATAATTATAAATGAAAATAGGAACTTTGCCTAGCAGTATGAAACCTGTTAACACTCTGATGTAGGATTGGTTTGTAAAAGGTTTTAAACTTATAATATCTAGAATATAAAATAGTTTGCTCAACATTTTAGAATCTTTATGCTCAGCGTAACTTCCAATCATTTTTATCTAAATTAAACAGTAAATTTAAAATAAAGCCTACGCCACCCTCCACCCTTCACTCCCCATTGTCCTCAGATTCTCCGCAGGCTGCTCCTGTGTGGGGCAGTGGTGATACCCCATCCAGCGTTTTCCGTCCAACAGGAAAATGCGCTCAGACTGGTTCATCAAGTCATCTCAAATCCTTAGGTCAGTTAATTCCACCCAAGAACCTTGAAATCCACCTTGCACATTCTCAAAAGTTCCTCGCAGCCCACTATTTCACCTAACTTTCAACTAAATTTTAGCTTTTAGGTCAAATACAAGAAGTTGTTCACACATGCAGAGAAAGTAAAAATTGATATGGCCCAGGTGGTGATTCTGACAGCCTGTTTTATTGATTTCTGCTCCTATAAAGTGTATTTGGATCTTGGCTTTATGTGTAAGCTGACGCCACCATTGCGGTCACTGTGTCACTGATTTTCTGGGGCACCCCTATCACCACAATGCGCACCTAGATCCCAACAGACACCACTAGGTTGGTTCAGTATATAAGGTTGCCCACTCGACTTCCCCCACGGTGCTCCATCAGGAGCTGATGAAAGGCTTAGCTGCCTATGACTCCAACCCCATCCTTCATTTTGTGATCCTCAATGAAACTTCTCACCTCACTGGGCCTTAGGCATTTGCCATGATCTGCCCTGAATTCAGTAAAATTGCTTTGTTGATTCCCCCACATGGCATCATTCTTTCTGCCCCCAACCACCCATTCTAGGCCTGTGTTGAGGGTGGGAAAACCACCTGGCTTTTTTGCTTTGAGTTGGATCTCTATAAGTGTAAATTACCTCCCTTGCTGTTTCTGCAGGATCTTCATTTTCTACAACAAGCCCCAATCCACCACACACCCCACTGCTTTTTGGTATAGGATACAATCCTACCCCACCTTACCTAAAGCCTTCTGCTGCTCCTGCGCCCACAGCTGCAATTAAGACCCTCCTCAGCCCAGTGCCACCAGCGCTCCTACCAATCAGGAATCATCCTGGACACCAGTTTGCTCCCTTATTTTTTTCCAATTGCCAGCCACATCCCAACGTTCCACTAAACTCATAATCTGTTATGACATGAACCCATGAACCTCATTGATAAAACCAATGAATTGGGTAATGTAATTGAAGAATTAGAAGTCCACATTGAAAAATTTATCCAATTACAATAATCAGCTCAATTAACTCAGTTTTTTTACTCCACAAAGCCAGATGTCCGTGTGTTCAATTCTGAACATCAGTTCACTACTTAAGCAGTTGCTCAACCATATAATTGCAACTTCCATGAGCCTGTCAAAGAGTCAGTGGCGAAACTTTCCAAAGGTATCCCTCCTCCCATTATTTCCCCAACCCTGACCCCACAGGGTAAACGTGAAATCATAAACCTCCATAAACAAGCAGCTGACACAATCCAGAAAGTTTTTGCCGCTTTTCAGGCCAAGCCAAAAGTCACCCAAGCCACTGTCACTTTATTTCCCAGCTTCCTACCATCTACCTTCAAGCAGAGAAATGCTTTTCCCTGTACCTAAGTGCAATTATAGCGGCAAGTAATTTTCACAAGCATCGCTCATCTGCAACCTTCCCCCCATGTTACTGATCACTGCACGCCATTACTCTCCATCTTGGCCTGTTCTTTGGCTTATGATGAGGACTCTGATGCTGAGGATGAGCCCCCAGATCCTCCTTCTCCTACCGCCATGGTGGGATGAGCGGCTTGCCGCTGTACCACCTGGTTGGTTGTGTCCTTGTTTGTATTTGTTTTTCCCGCTTGTTTTGGGCGGTCAATTCATTTTTTTTGGGCGGGTTTTATTCATTTTTGCTCTTTGAGTTTCAGTAATGTTCATCCCCTGTTGGCGTACCTCAAAAAAATTTAAATCTAAGTAGTAACATAGTTTCCTCACATACCATCTTATTTTATTGTATTGTATCTAATATTATATATCTACTCAGGGAAGGTCGACCATAGGACAAGCACTTCTGAATTAGTGAGAAAACTAATGAAATTCAACAATTAAAGACACCCCAGAGGGTTCAAGGCCTCTCTTGTTGTCTCCAGGATCACCAAGATTAGGAAGTAGGGAAGGGGAGATATGCTGGCTTATTCTTGAATGCAGCATGTGTGAAGGAAAGGATCAACTTTTAAGACAATATGGGGAACCATGTGTGATTGTCCTTCTGTTACGGGGTCATATGTCCAAACAGCCATGCTTGGAAATGTCCCAATATATGGCTGTGGAAGCGATGAATGGCTTCTTGGATTGTTGGCGCTGCTTCTGTGAAAAATTCCAGTACCATTTTATGTATCGTCAATAGTGCTATTACTACTATTAGCGCCCTGAGAGATGGGTGGATAGGAGAGTCTATGTTTATAGTGAACATGCTCCTTGCTAGGCTAAATGGATGTCCGTTTTCTTGGCGGAAAAGGCGCATGGTCTCTTTCCATACCGCCACTGATGTTGGGCATTGTTCTTAACGGTGGGCTAGGCTTCCATACTGACCACATATTGTACATGAGGTGTGAGTGGCATTTGACCATTCAGCTGTTTGGTATACTCTCCTCATGAACCTCCATACATGTGCTCTTATCTTGGGTTGGAGTAGAGGGTGATGTGTGTATCTCCATACTATTCTTTGGGTCTCCAGGTTGTAGGGTATGTCCATATGGTCCAGGTAATCTATCCTGGCTATGTCTTTGGGCTTTTGCTTATTATATTGTCTGTGACTATTTGATCCTTTCTCTATTGTCTGTGAGTTAGCCTTGGGCGTCCTCAGTGACTGGTTTGGTCATTTATGTGGATCCGCCATGTTGCTCTTCTCATGGCTAGGAGTATTTGTTTGAAATGTGCAAGAGTGCCGTATGGTCCTGCAACTGTGGGATAGGATACCAGATTCTTGATTAATGTGTTCAGGTGATCTGGGTTTCTTAATTGTAGTGCACATGTGAAGTTATATCTTGCTGTTTTTGCCCAGTATGTATCTGGAAGATCTGGGCTAGTCACCTGAGCTATCCAGGATCCCAGTATATAAGTTGCTTGCTCTACGTGATCAGTATACCCCCATACCTCCATTCCTTCTAGAGCCAAAATAGGGTTTCGAGGTGTACAGGGGGGTTGTGGTTGAACCATAGCCAATCTTGTAATAGGGCGTGGACTGTGTTGATGAAAGATGGTGAGAAAGCGATTTCATGGGCCATGAACCATGAGATTGATAGAATCATAGAGTTATCTACCGTGACCCTTCCTGTTAGACCTGTTTGGTGTCCATGTAAGGAGGCAATGCGTTTTGTTATTTTGTCCAATAACTGGTTTTCCATCATGGATTTAGCGTTACCTCCTACTTCCAACCATACTCCCAAGTGACGAACAGGGTCAGCTGTTGGTTTGGTGATGAATGGAAGTTTCAGTGAGGTCATTGCTAATTTTCGCCTCCTATGTCTAGTCAGGAGTCTTGATGTTGTACTAGCTTGTTGGCCCTGTATAAGTGGCATCCACTGGGTCTGCTATTTCCCCATGAGTATGATTTCCGTTTTCTTAGTGTTAAGTGATGCATAACTTATGACTGATATTCTTGTTTTATCTTCTCAATTCTGCATGCGTCCTGATTGTTGGATATGCCCACCACACAATCATCAGCGAAGGCCATCATTTTGACCAGTGGTTGGCCCTTGACGTTGATTCCTTTGAGCATTGTGTTTGTATCTCGGATTAGGGGGTCTAGGCTAAAGTTGTAGAGTAGAGGGCTTAAGGAGTCTCCTTTTTTTAGTCCTTTCTGTGGGATAACTGGGTTGTTTAAAAGCCTGCTTCCCGCACAGCCATGGTTGCAGACTCTTTAAACAACATTACCCAGTTTATAAATCTATTTGGAAGCTTAAATTTTTGAATGCAGGCCCTAAGATAGGTCCAGTTCACCCTGTCATATGCCTTTTGTTGGTCTAAAAAGACAAGTGCTCCAGAGTTTTTGGACTGGAAGACATTTGCAACTGTGTGGATGTTATCCCATATGGATCTTTTTGGAACAAATCCATATTATGATGGGGTATCGCATCAGTTGCAATTTCTCCTAGTCGTTTAGCCATATTTTTTTTGAAAATTTTTGTATCTGCGTTGGTTAGGGAAATTGGGCGCCAGTTGGATAGGTCTAATCTGTCTCCTTTATTGAATAAAGTGACCGTGTAGGCTTCTTTGCCTCCAGGTAGGAGGCATGTTTCCATAATACACTTGTTCATTAAGCTAGAAGAATGTTAGAGATTTTAGTAAAATATTTTATATTAAATTCATAGGGAATCCCATCAGGTCCAGGGCAATTCCCTCTTGTTGCACCGCGTACTACTTCCCATAATTCCTCGCGTGATATTAGGTTAATTTAATTTTTATTTTGAACTGTGGTGTAAATATGTGCGCTTCTAAGGAATTTTTCATTTTTTTGGTTTGACCAGCTCAGATTTATACAATTTTGTATAAAACCTGTGCACTTTGGTTGCAACTTCTTCAGGTGTTTCTGCTATGGATTTGTTCAGTTGATGGACCTGTGTAAAAGCTATTGTATTTTTCCAGGCATGGAATCAGCAGAAAAAGTAGCTCAAGAAAGTTTCTCCATCTCTTATTTTTTTTCCTTTATATTTTAAACCAACTCAGTGTTGGTGTTCACAGATCAGGGTGTTTAGCCAAGAAGAAACCTTCGCTCATTTGCGACCCCATCCATGGCTGTATCCCATTCTTGGTACATTGTTTTCTAGATGGTCAATTTCAGCCAATGTGTGTTTGATAATGGCTGAAACTTCCCTGTGTCTTCTAGACTATGTATGTTTAATTGGTTGGTTTGTTGATTTTTGAAGTTTTTCCAGGTGGTTTTTGGGTCCAAGAAAAAAGGTGTTTAGAAATCCTGTGTTGAGGATAATTCCTTCATCCAGGATTGAAATTCTGAGTCAGCTAAACTTACTAGGTGTATTATGCACCATCTGGGTGCTTGGGTACTTGGTTCCGCCAGTTTGTAGGATACCAAGACAAGCCGATGGGGGAGTTGGGACCATCTAGTACTAAAAAGACAAGCTAATGGTCAGAGAATTTGATTTTTGCAGTTTTTAATTTTTGAATTTGGTGATGGAAAATTATTGGTGCGAGTATTAGGTCTATCCTTGACATAGAGACAAGTGTACCATTGTGTACATGTGGGCGTGTCATGTTTTGTAGCAGGGATTGCCTTTTTGGCAGTGGATCATATAGTCCCAGGGTGGCCTTTAGTACTTGGAGTTCCACTTGCCCTTGTGGTATCTCCATTATGTATGGCCATTGGTCCATCTCTGGGTTAATCCAGCAGTTCATGTCTCCTATTATGAAAGTATTTGAAGGTAGATTTAATTGTGTTAGGGCTATGAGAAATTCTTTTTGGTCATGTGCACTGTTCAGGGCATACACACTGGCTATTGTGTGCACCTCAGTGTGCCATGAGAAGGTTACGGCGAGTATGCAGCCATCCAGGAACAAATTTTTATTAATAAATTTTAAGTTTTGGTTTGCGCATACTATCACCCCACAGTGGAGTGACCAAAACAATATTGTTGGGAGGAGCATTTTTTTCCCATGATTCCTCCTCTCCCTGTGGACAGTGGGTTTCCTGCACCACCAGGATATCCACAGGTGGGCTTCATAGGAGACTCAACTTCTTGGCCTGGGATGTTAAGGCCTTGAGTCCCGCTATGTTCAGTGTCCCTATCTCTACTGAGACGCCCAATGCACCTCAGGAGCGGTTAGCAGGGCCTCCCGGCCCTACTCCCTCACTCACATTGCTCTCCACTGCACCTCTGCTGCGGAGAGCATAACCATGAGTAGGAGTTGGGGTGTGTTCTGCCCCTTTCATCGCCGCAGTTTTTGCTCCTCTATTGGCTTTGCTTGGTTTCAATATGTTATTGTGGTGCGCTTATGGGTTTTTATTGGCCACATTATTTTCTTGCGCATTCCATTGTTGATTTTCCTTCCAAATTGAGTTAAATTCCACAATTTCTGGGGGTGCACTGAACCCCAATTTTGCTGCATTCGTTTCCAAATCAGGTTCTACCGATTTCAAACTGGTCAGATTGGGTGTATGGTTTTCTGCGGGATCTGATTGGTTCATGGACTTGAATTCCTCCATGTCTTCCTGGATCTGCTCTGACAATATGGTTGATTCTGCTGATGCCTTTGCCTTGGCCGCGGCCAGCTTGCAAGCTTGTTTGGCCATTTTTCATTCTTTTGGGGAAATAGGGTCAATTTTCTTATATTGCCTGTGTTCTCCCCAATTGAAGGCTTGTGTAGTATCCGTAATTTTGGCATACTCTGAGTCATCTTCACCCATTTCCTCCTCACATAATTCCATTTCTCTCAGGCCTTCGTTTATGGGGCAAGCATGAATCTTGTGCCCAAAGGCCTAGCAGTGGTTGCAAAATGGGAGGTGCACTTTCCACTGTTGTGTGGAACAGCTGGGATTTTTTCCCAACAATTGTGAAGGATGTGATGTGGGGGATTTTTATAACATCCTCTACTACATCCTGGTTCAGTAAAACTATTGCTATTGCCTTCCCCGTGCTAAGGGTCAGCATCAGCTGAAATTGTTGCATTTCAAATTGTTTAATTTCTCCATAGGCTTCTAAGCCTTCTTGGAGATGTCTTTTGACTACTGTGCATGCCAATGTGGTCAGAAGATAGTCAAAAATTATGAAAAAGTCTTTGGATTCAGTCCAATGGGTGCGTTTGGTCAGGACCAATTGCTATCCATTGGGAAGGTCGAGTACCACCCTGACCTTTGCTGTTTCATTTGCTTCTTCCACAGTTTTGAACCTGAGATCTACCCAACCTCTGCGGATAGTATGGGTTGTTAGGTTCACCGCATATGGGAAAATTTTTTGTTAAGCTTTGCCAAACTTTTCTCACTTTGGCAGTGTTTCTACACCCCAGAAAAACTCATGTCTCATGTTCCACCAATTAAAGTGGTTGCAATTGGGATAATTCCAAATAGCTGCAGTATTATACCAAAAAATTGACAAAACCCACAGGAGGCGCCACCTTGAGTTTTTTTATTTTTGCTGAGCTTTTTGTTTGTACCTGTGCGCTTGGTACCTTTGGGAGGTTCAGGTATGGGTCCGCTGCCCTTTTCCACGTTCACCTAGCTCTTTACCTTATTATTCATACTTATCTCACCTGGTGTTGATTATCAAATTACGCTGTTTGAATCAAATTGTATTACTAAAAGTGATAGTAATTGGAAAGAAAAAATTGTATTTAATATTACTTTAGTTTATAAAGAACAAGCTAAGATATAAATAATTAAATAAAGGAAGATAGGGTGGTTGCTTATAAAAGTAGTTACTGCTACCACTAAGAATTTACTTTAAAAAATATTTTTTTGAAGTGATTATGGTTATTTAGTTAATTTTGTAGGTTCAATGGTTTTGGCTGAGTTGATGATGGTTATTTATAATATGAAATCTAAAACAGTTAATTCAAATTATTTTAATATAAGAGGTGGTTCAACCTTAGGACAAGTATACCACACTGAGAATTTTTCTAGCAAGTACAGGTTTCAAACTCAAAACTGCACTAGGGTGAAAGCAGTTTCTCTGCCAAGTTAACCACCCTCTAATTAAAGATATCTTATAGATAATAAACATTGTGGCAAAACATAGGAATCTGGCTGCTAGTACTTATAAACTTAAACTATAAAATCAGGAATCACATCCAATTAATCCAATTGAATATATAATTTAAGCTCTCCAAGGAGGTTATGGTTTAAAATATCTGGCCAGTACCATTTACAATAAAAGTTTAAACGCTTTTTAAAATTTTTATAATTCAAGCCACTTCCACTCAAACCTCTTGTAATTTATAGATAATAATTCTTTTAGTTGAGTAACTAGTATTTTTTGGTTTATCAAATAAGAAAAAGAATCATTGTTATTCTTTATTATATTGTAAGAGTTTCTGAAAGAAAAGTTTGATTTTGACCTATTCAAGGTATGCTGACCAAGGGATGGACAGTACTGATCACAACACTCAAAACGACAAAACAAACTACTAACCAGGTGGGAAGCAGAAACTGCTTAACCCACCATGGCAGAGGGTGAGGAGGGGTCGGGGGTTGGTTTTCAGAAAGACCCACCTTGATCAAGGGGTGTTGGTTACAGTACCAGATCAGAGCAGAGAGCCAGGGCGTTGGGGCATCTGCATAGTGGGGGCTGAGGTCAGCGTAGTAGGAGTTTTCCACTTCTGCATAAAGATAATGATGGGAAAGTGTTTCAACAAAAGCTGCGAGGAGAACTTCAGCTTCTTTGCAGGCTTCAGGAACGTTGGGTGAAAAGGGAGATACTGTGGCGGGTGATTTTGGCTGAGGGGTTGAATGAAGCAAGCATTGCGACATTCATAACAGCGATTTCAGCATCATCAAATAGTTTTGAGATGTCACTGCAGGGAGATTCAGGGAAGTCATGGAGGAAGAAGATGGTGGGCAGGCCATGCTGGAGCTGAGCCACTGACTGGGCCACCGCGGTGCGTAGTTTAAGGCACTGAGGAGAGGCCACCGCAGCTAAGGCGAGCTGGTGGTCACTTTGGAAGGGGGCTGTATTGGGTAGAGGAGCAAAAATGGTGAGGGGTAGGGGTTTCATCGAAGTTGGGAAGGAAAAATTCTGCCCAACCATAATCGCCATGGCAGAGAGGTTGACCTGTATGCTTACTAATAAGGACATTACCTGATTTGTCAGTTCAGCCAATAGATCCCATGAATTTTGGTTCACTGGAATAGTGGCGTTTAAATTTGAGTGGGTAGGATTGGGCGAATGGGCAGCTGCTTGGGTGCGAATGTTGGTCCAAGCATTGCTCTGATTGGCTGGCGTAGATTTAGGTGGGTGAGTGAGGATGGAAGTTTTTAGGGGGCTGATTTTCCATGTAGGCCCACTGAACGAGATTGGAGGGTGGGAGGGGGCAGCAAAGCGCCCCATACTGAACCTCCAGAGGGGGCTCAGAAGCTGCAGTAGCAGATTTGGCCTTAGGGCATGCTCTTTTGCATGGTCGAGGCCAAAGCAGAGGGAAAAAAATCTGCCTACCATTATTGACCCGAGCCCAAAAGAAATGATCAGGCGCTGCAGCCACACTAGCGCGGGGTGGGATTTGTTGGGCTATGGTAGGGTGGTGTGGTATGATGGTGGCTGTTGAACGAGGAGCAGCAAGGCGTTCCACACCAGATGGAATGGCAAAGATGAGGTTGGGCTGAGTGCCATAAGCCATAAGCCCTGCGACCAACTGGTCATACAAAACCTGGGGTGGAAGGTGGGATAGGAGATTTACAAAGGATACCACTAGCATGGTGTCTGAAGGGAGGAGAGTACGGGTTGTGGGAATGGGGTTTTTTTATAAATTAGAGGAGTTTGTGCTGCCGCTTCAGCATCCTCCTCAGATTGGAACCCAACGTCAAAGTAGCCCTTAAAAGGGCGGAAGTCTATAAAGCCAGCTGGCGCAAAGGCTGTAGTGGCTAGGTCAATAATTGCTTTATTGGCATATGGGAATAAACGCCCATAGTCCACTCTGAGGCAATAGCGAATAGCAGAGCGAGGGAGGGCGAGAGGATGGGGGCGAGAAGGGTGGACGCGCGCCAGGTGGAGCGCTAAGTCCCGTGGGGGGACAAAACGGTTGGAAGCAGTGGGCGGGCTGTTTGAGCCCGTCTGAACGCGCTTGCCCGCAGGGCAGAAAACGCTAGGTGGGGGTGCACTGCTGCCCCACACTGGGGTGGCAGGCGGCAGAGCCAAGGACATCAAAGAATAGGTTTGGGCAGATGGCTGTGGATAAATAAACTTAAATTTAAAATCGCTCAAAAGTGATTCTGAGCGGTCAAAGAGAGTTATAAAAATTCCCTAAAAGAAAAGTTTAGTGAAAAGGTATGAACTTTTTACTAAATCAGTAATTACAAATGTAGCCTGTATAGACCCCCAGGGGTCCATGAAACCGCTGAAGGGGTCCATGGCAAAAAAACAAATTTAGGGGCCTGTATGAACCCCTTTGTAAATCACTGGTTTAGTATAAAGTAATATAATTGTGCCCTATTTTATTATTTAAGAGTTAAAGATAAATAGAAATAAATAAATTAATAGCATTTTTTTCCCATAACGATGACATTAGTTACTATGATTCAATTTGAACAGTAATTTTTGATAATCACACAGGAGAGATGGGCGATTTAAACAAATCAAAATTAAACTGGGCGAAAGCCATATCAGGCAATGGACAAAAAGGTGCACCAAAGAGCAAGAAACGCCCTGGAGGGGGACTGGGAACCAATGCCGCCAAGAAACCACAAACTTAGACACCATTTGGGTTTGTGGAGTTCACCATAAAACAAAATTATACATGGAAATCCAATATGTTCAACCCCTACCAAAGGTAGAGCATGGACTGTGACTTTTCCTAGGGGTTATGTCTCCAACTCTGTGGGAGAAAGTGAGTGACGCATAGGACTCCTTTTTCCCCCACACAGTGTACATTACCACCCATACCATCCACTGCGGCTGGATTGATATAGGCTTTGAAACCAAAGAAGATGTAGACGCTGCTGCAAAAATCTGCAATTAAATTGCCCTTCCCAAGGGCAAAAAATTGTGCACTGCATGCATCAAATGGAGCAAAGCAAACACTTTGTCCATATCCTTTGACTCACTCCCTACCAACCTTCCCCACAAGGTAATTGAGGCATATCTCCAAAATGGACTCAAAAGCTATGGAGAAATTAAGCAACTCAAACTACAGTGGTTAAACCTGATGCTGAACCTGTGCACAGGAAAGGCAATCGCCATGATCAACCTGGTCCCTGAGGTGGCCGCAGACCTCACGAGAATCCCATGCACATTAGTGTTTCACCTCCCAGATGGGGGAGTGTCAAAGGCATTCCGCATCATACTGGAATGTGCACCGCCTATCTGCAACCGCTGCACTACATTGGGGCACAAGGAACACGCATGTCCTGTGAAGGAGGGCATCTTGGCCCCAGACATCTGTTATGACACCATGGATAAAGATGACGAAGGCTTTGCCAGAACATTTACAGCAACCACTACTTCCTCTGGGGAGAGGATGGGCAATACATCCTCATAGACCCAGTATCACCCAAACTATGAAAATAGTACAGAAGGCCCACAAGCGGGCAGCGGCCAAGGCTGCATCACTCGCAGCCTCCTCCATTGACCCCAGTCAAATTCAGGAGGACATAGAGGAAATCAACTGAGATAAACAATCAGAACAGAATTCCCAAGCTGAGGAGGACATGGAAGAAATTAATCAAGCCTTCCGATCAGAGAAGAATGCCCAAGCTGAAAATTTTATCAACAATTTGACTTAATCACCAAGTGGTATCAATCAAGTGAACTTACCAGGACAATTAATTTCTCTATGGGAAAAAATTTGGGACCCAATTCTTCAAATTTGAGCCCTGAAACCACAGAAACCAATCAGTGCACTGCACCAAACCACCATGAGTCACAAGCAGAAAAATTGGATGCAAACCCTAAAAACTGCAAAACCCAGTTGAAATCTGACACAGGGTAAGTGAAAGATTTTGATGTTTGACTAAAAAATAAACCCTTTGAGAAAACCACCAATGCTAATAAATTACTCCCATTGATGGATTCTTTGATCCTTCCCAATTTATCTGCATAAACTGATAAATCAGATTCACCTCAAAACTGCCTTGATTGCATCTAAATGACCTGATTATCATAGCTAATAATAGCTAGGATATAATTACATTATGGCTGATTATTGGATCCACTTGATTGAACCAAGTGAATCTATGGCACAAACCTAATTGCATTGACGATTTTAATGCAAAAACAATTAATGAGCTCTATTTTTATTGTATGTCAATCATAATAATTGGTATGATAAAACTTGCACATGGACAGCCCAAATAGGGATTACTTAGTACTATTGAGAGGCCTGCCAATGTCCCAAGAAGGGGTGAATCATAATTCAAACTCTATATTTTATTCTCCCCATTATTTGTATTTCATCAGCTGTATGACGAAATGTAATTGGGCTGAATGAGAGGCAAATATACACCACTGAGGTGCTAATATTAAGCCAAATAATCTTACCAATTATGAGAGTAGTAGTGCCTCCAATTGGGCTGAAATGATTGTAATTCAGTTAATTCAAGGGCCAACTTAACTTGGAGATATTTTAATAACCACTACCATAATCCATAGCGGATTAGCATGGTTTTAATGAACTCATATAATAGATGAGTATGGCCAGGAGATGCCCTAGAGGTATAAAATACCGGCGCCTGGCCCTAAAATAAAACATCATCTTTCCATATATTCATATTTTTGTCTTATATTGTCATATATCAATTTTATTTTCATATCAAAAAGTGTAAACAAGCATTCAAGGGGAGCTTGTCATAATTACCTGTGTCTGGAGGGTTCCCAATTAGAGAGGGAAAATATAACCAAATGAAGACCATAAGAGTCATTTATTGTTATTTAGCTTTGTGAGCTTCCAAATGGGTAAGAAATAATTTAAGGCACATAGCATATTTGTGGATTTAGTGGCCGAAACTCTTCCTAACTAACAAAACAGGAATACATTAATAAGCGAGCTAGTCCTCAATTTCTTACAGTAAGGGACCAGACAATGACGCAGAGTGGACTTGTCCAGTGACATGGAGCAAGTACCAGAATATGAGCGCTAAATAGGGCTGGATGGCCCTCCCAACTGCTCCTGAGGTGCCATTGGCACCTCAGTGTCAATAGGGACATTAAACATCTTGGAAGCCAGGGCTCAAGCGTCTCAAGCCAAAAAGCTGGACTTTCTGCAAAAACCCCTGTAGATATCTTGGCCATCCAAGAAACCTACTGTCTACAGGGGGAATAGGGATCCTGGTCGGCCAGGGTCTCATTGTCCCTATTAAAATGGATGTTCCACTGTGGGGTGGTCATCTGAAATAACAAAAAAATTAAAAATTACTAACTCTTCTTCATATCTGCATGCCCGCGTCCTGGTAGCAACAATTGCAAGCCAAGAGGACACAATACCAATAGCATGCATCTATGCACTAAGTACCGCAGCCAAGAAGATATATTTTAAAACCTTCCCAACACTCACCCTCTCACCAGATACCATCCTTTTGGGCAACTTCAACTGCTTGAATAACCCCAACACAGACAATGTCCTAACCCCAGTGGATACCCACTGGGGCACATCAGATTTTGTGCAATGAAGGCATCCCTTGGCCTACATAATCCCCTCCCCCGGGTCATCACTCCTTCCCCATGACTCTCCCCAATGTACACGAGGGAACTCTCATCTCAATGAGCTGCATTGACTACATTCTTACCCTGAAATCCACCGCTCAAACATCTTCAACCTTTTAACAAAAAAGATCAATTTCTTTAACCACTGACTCATTTCAGTGCAGCTTTTTCCAACGTGAACTACCACACAGGCGTCAACCTAGAGGAAGCTACACCCAGAAAACATAAAATTGCCTGAAATATCTGCTGGGTTGAACATGAGGTCATGAAACCGAAAATTCGCAATCCCATTTGTATTGGATACCATTGAAACCTGGGCAAATTTTAAAGCTGAACTAATAAATAAATGTTGTCATCTCGCCTCATGTATTTACACCAGCAACACAGCCAAAATAAGGCGCACCTTGGCGGAACTGGACCACCTCGAGCTCAACACCCCAAAGTCTGGCTATAGCCCCAACTGGGGGCGCAAATGGGCGGAAGTAGCCGCCTGCCTAAACGCCATCATTTTCAAACACAAGAATAGAACCAAAGTATTGAGAAAAGGTAAGTTCATAAAAGAAGGCAAAACCTGATCAACGTAGTTCTTCTGCCAATTCCATTCCCATAGCAACCAGCCCACATGCATACAGGTCTGCAAAGATGACGGCACTGTGGCAACTGAACTAGTGGAGGTCAAGGTGGAAGTACACCGCTACTACACTAAACTATACTGCGACACCCCAACTGATCCCCAAAAAATTAAAGATTTTTATACACACCGCCAGAATACAAAGTGCATTGCGGACTATAACCTCCTAAACCTAATCACACAGGAGGAGCTCTGGGACACAGTCCGCAATGGACCACATAGGAAATGACCAGGGCCTGATGGGATGCCCTACAAATTTTTCAAAAAATACTTCAAGCAAATCGACCCCCTCCTCTTGCATCAATGAACCAGTGCCTGCTGGAGACACGCCTCTAGCTGATGGCCATGACTCCTATGTCATATTCCTGTTTAAGAAGGACGACAAACTGGACCTGGCTAACTGGAGCCCAATTGCACTCTCTAACATTGATACAAAACTTTTTACAAAATTTTTTAGCAACCAGATTAGGCACAATAGCCTCCAAAGTCCTGTCACCCTTCAATTTAGGTTCATACCAGGGCGTTCAATCTGGACCAATATACACTCTATCATCAACATATGTCAGTTCAAAGAAACTGGGCCCTGGTATTCCTAGACCAGGAGAAGGTATATGACCGCGTTAGTTGGCCATACCTGAAGGAATGCCTAAGCGTCTTCAAACTCCCACCCAGATTCATAAACTGGGCGATGCTCCTTACAGAATCCACATCCATGGCTGTATATGGACCTGGCTTCCTAACTAGCAAGATCACATTACACAGAGGGCTCAAAAAGGGGACCCCCTCATCCCACTACTGTATAAATTCAGTTTTGATCCACTCCTTTGCATCGCTGACTCACGCCTCATGGGCATAACTACACAAGGTCAACCAACAATCAAGATACTAGCCATTGCAGATGACTGCGAGACAGGTATAGCTAACAACAATGATGCCTGACAGCTGGAACGCACCCTAGAGGAATATTCCATTTTGAGCAACGCATCACTCAACAAAAGGAAAACGGAAATGATCCTCCTAGGAAAGTACATTAACAAATGGGCTACAACACCTAAACATCACAGCCCCCACGAAAGAACAACCCACTCATCTTACCCTTCACATCACATCACTTCCTACAACCAACCCTGTCCGCCATCTTAGGATATGGCTGGAAACAGTGGGGTATGCCAATGAGTCAATTGAGAACAATCTACTAAAGCAGGTATTAACCGCGTCACCTCCATCAAGGAAAGATACTTAGAACTAATGGGGTGAGTAACAGTTGCCAACTCACTCATCCTCCCAGTGCTGTGGTTTCTTGCACACAAAATCTCCTTATCACCTACATTCATATCCTCAATATATGCACTTATCCAGGGATGGCTATGGCCTGGGTCCCGGCTACCTGCATGGGTGGAAACACTCTTTGGCCCACGCTCCAGCGGAAGCATGGGCCTAATAGATTTGAGGTTTATGCCAACTGCATATTGGGTATTTGGATAAAGGAAGTCCTAGCCCCAGACCTTCCACAACACCACTGGTCCAGAGAGCCGAGGGCCAACTTTGCCAGGCGCTCAAACTATCTAACTCACAAAACCAATCCAGCCTTCTCACATATCTTGCAAACTGCCCCAACGCAGCGGGCCCACATGGAGCTACCCTCACTTCAAACGCCTCCTCCACACCATTCGGCACATGGGGTAGACCATAACTCTCACAGGCACTAGTTAGGGAAGGGGAAGGCCCAGTGCTCACTTTACGCTAAGGAAACCAGAGGACCACCCCCAGAGGGACATGCATGACGTGACCTCATTAATCACAAGAATTGACTACCTAGATTCTTTTGACATCCCATACAATCTCACAACACAGAAGGCAATATGGAGGCTAATACATCATCCGCTCCTCCAGCCATATGTAAGAACTAATGCCTGGCGTTACCTCATAATAACCTAAAGAACAACAGATCACTCCAGCTCTTCATTCAGAGTGTGCATTATGTGGAGGGGATGGCACCTTGCATCACCGCCTTAAAGCATGCCCCCATCTAGAGCCATATCACAGGAAGTTGCGCGCTTGTTAAGAACCCAAAATGACCAAGAGCTGTCAATCTCCAGAAGCCTCCTCACACTCCAACTTGAATCCCCAATACCACCCACACTCCACTCCCTGATAGTCGCCATTGCAATGTAACCAATCCACATCATAGCACTAGATGCCTTCAAGGGAAACATACCCACCATCTGTGGGACAATCAGAAGATTTCACCTACACCTACTGGAACACTTTCAAGCCTGGATATACAGATACATGAGGCTGAAGCAACAACAACTTATTGAATCATGGTTCCCAGTCTGGTTTCTACAGATGGACCCCTTCCTCCACGCCTGCTCCATAACAAGGGAAACCCCTTCAGAGTAAGGCATTCAACTCCCCTATACCTGGCAGTACCGGCTGGCAACAGGGGTAGCTCATCTACTCTGGGGTGCCTAAATTTTGCTATATTTATCTCCCCCTATCCCATTACATATATTGGTATTGTCCGTCCCCTGGTCGGCTTACCTTGGATAAATAAAAATAATTAAATTGATAGCCATATTTACGTCCTAAGTAAAAAAAGTATAGATAGGTATATAAAATATAACTAATGACAAGCATTAAGACATGACTTTCTTTCACAAACATTTAGCCAAACATATAATCTCATATCCTCAGGCTCAACCATTTCATCAAAAAGTATGTTTTTGTATTTAGATTTTATTTAGGGAAGGCTGACCATGGGACGGACACTTCCAAAAAAATTTTGACTACAAAACACCAAGAAAGAGGGCACCCCTCAGAGGAGCTGAGGCTACCTCCTGTTGCCAGCAGGACTGCCATTGGAAGGAAAAGGGGGAGTGACAGGGGAGGACTGGGCCAAAACTGAACATAAATGAAGGAAATGGTCCGATGAGAGGAATCAGATGTGGAAATTGGATGTCACCAACTTGGCATTGGTGGGATGGCAGGTGGCCAAACAAAAAATCTTGAAAGTGGTCTGAGAGGTGAGAGTGGAAGAGAAGCACAGCTTCATGGAGGGTTGGGACAGTGCCAGATAGTGCATCAAGGACAATAGTGTGCATCATCCATAGCGCTATTGCAACAATTAAGTAACGAAAATATGGGTGGATAGAAGAGGTCATGGAAAAGGCAAAGTTGTTTTTGGAAAGGCTGAAAGCCTGCTCACGCTCCTGGAAAAAAGGCGCAAAACATCATGCCAGATCGCCTGTGATGGTGGGCAATCTCTCAAGTGATAGACTAATGACCCATACTGACAACATATAATGCATGAAGATCAAGAGGCATTGGACCGCTCAGCAGTCCAGAACACCTTTCTCAGGCATCTCCACACATGGGAGCATTTCTGTAGTTGTAAAAGAAGGTGATGTATGTACCACCAAATGTACTTCTGGGTCTCCAAAGAGTATGGTATGTTGAGCTTGTCAAGATAGTCCACATGGGCAATGAGGTGGGGACGTATTGGTACCAGGTTATTTAAAACGACTTGCCCACGAACTTCTTGTTTGAAATAGGGAGTAGGGCGACCCTTCTGGCCAATGTGGCCACTGATGCTGATTCTCCACTCAGCGCTCTGCATGGAGAGGAGAATACATTTGAAGTAGTTGGTGTCCCATGCGTGCCCATGCCAGAGAAATGAGAGGCAAGATATTTTAGCAGAGAATGGGGTGGTTTTTAGTGCGGAGGCTAAGGGCGCAGGAAAAATTTGAACGTTCTGTGCATGACCAGTGTTGGTCTAGGGGTGTGGGGTTAGTGACCGTAGTGATACAGGTGCCTAGTAAATTGGTAGCATGGGCCTCAAAGTTGAGCAGGCCCATACCACCACTATGGCGAGGGCCAAACATGGCATCCAGATGCACAGGGGGAGGGCGGCCTAACCAAAGCAACCTTTGTAAAATAGTGTACAAAGAGTTGAAGAAAGAGAGGGAAAAGGCGATGGCGTGGTCCACAAACCATGCTTTGGACAGGAGCATAGAGTTGGCAAGCATAACCTGGCCTGGGAGGGTAGTCTTTTGGGCTCTTAGAGAAGCGATGCGCTTTGCAACATTGTTAAGGATGTGATGCTCCATCACTTACGAAGCGTACCCTCCCACCTCCATCCATACTCACAAATGGCATACTGGACCATCAGTGGGCCTTGGCATGAAAGGGATCACAAAATGGGCAGTATGGGGTGGGTGGGATAAGAGAACTTGTGAGCTTTCTGCTAAAGCAGGTAGATTATGTAGTTCTGGTGACCAGTGAGCTTAGTACCAGCTGAGGAGAATGATTTTGGTTTTAGAGGCACTAAGTGCGGCGTTACTGACCCTGAAGTATCATGGATAGTTGCCTCCAGCGTGCATGCATCATGGTTGTTAGACACCCCAACCACAAAATCATCAGCAAATCCCAGCATCTTAACCGGTTCTTGGCCTTGCACATGGACACCAGCAAGGCGTGTATTCACATTGCATAAAAGTGGGTCGAAGCTGAAGTTGTACAAGAGTGGGTTTAGAGGGTCCCCTTGGCGGAGACCCCTTTGAGGGTGAACCACATAAACAAGGAAACCAGAGCCACGCACAGCCATTGTGGCAGATTCCATGAGCAACAGCACAATTAACTGATCAGTGGGGGAGGTGGAACTTGTGGAGGCAGGCTTTGAGGTATTTACAGTTAACACTATCATAGGCTTTCAGTTGGTCTACAAACACAAGCGCCCCAGTAGCCGCGGATTGCAGACGTTGGCTAAAGTGTGTATATTGTCCCATATTGACCGTTTGGGGGTGAAACTGAATTGCTCAGAGGAGATTACATCAGAGGCAGCTTATCCTAGGAGGTTGGCCATAATTCTAGTAAATAACTTAGCATCTGTATCAGTAAGTGGTAAGGTGCGCCAGTTTGCCAAGTCCAGTTTATTCCATCTCTTATAAAGCGTTATCATGTAGGCCTCCTGGCCCCCAGAAAGGAGGCGCGTTTCTAACAGACACTTGTTCATTGATGCAAGCAACAAAGAGGAGAAATAATTAAAATATCGCTTGTAAAACTCGTATGAAAGCCCATCTGGACCTTGGCACTTCCTGTGCGGTGCAACGCAAATAGTATACCAGAGTTTGTCCTGAGTAATTTCCTTCACCAACTCTGGGTATTTAGAAACAGTGCAGATATGTACATCATCCTGAAACTCATCAATTTCAGCCATATTGACTTGATTGATTAATACAATTAGGAGTAAAAGTTTTGAACTTTGTTAGCCACTTCAGATGGAGTTTATGCAACAGAGTGGTCTGGCTGTCTCACCTGTGTGCAGGCCAAGCTCTGTCATGAAAAAAAATTATGAAAAAATAAGTGGAGCACATTTCACCCGCCGTAATATTTTTTGCCTTAAACTGAACACAAACATAATGGTTATGGTGTCTTTCCAGTGCGTTGAGATTAGCAGACAATTCTGCACACTTATGATCCTAAGCCGGCCTGTAGTCTCTAATAGGGACATTAGTTTCCAGGTGGTCCACTTCTGCAAGTGTGCACTTAATGACCGTTTTTCATCCTATGAGAGACGTGATGGGAGGTGGTGTGCCTGAATAATGGTGTTCACTTTGAAGGTTGACCAGATAGAAAGTGGGTCCACACAGAATGGTGTGGCAAAGTCTATTGCCAAAGTTTTAGTGTCCACCCATGAGGAAAACCTGGGCGACGTGATCTCAGCTGGACAAAGTTTACACCACCTTAGCGCCTGTGCCACTGGGTTTAAAATTGAAGGATATCAATACCAACCTGTGGTCAGAGAATCAATTTTTGTCATTGTAAAGTGCACAATCTGGGGGAGAAAGTTCACCGGGGTAATAATAAGGTCAATGCAGGACATAGACCTCAGTTGATCGTTGTGTACATAGGGATGGGACATTTGGGTAGCAACGGCGCATGCTTGGGGAGAGTATTAAACTAGCTTAAGATGGCTTTTAGAACTCATAGTTCAACATGACCCTGTGGGGTGGAGTAGGCGTTGAAGGCCAGCGGTAGGTGGCCAGGTTGGCCCAACAGTTCAGGTCACCCACCACAAATGGATCAGGTGGGAGAGGGAGATAGATAACAATTGAGAGAAAATCCCAGCAAGCCCATGCACAAGTCAGGGCGAAAATATTAACAATTGCGTGCACTTTATCATCACATGAGAAGGACACAATCAGCACATGAGCATCATTATACAATTTTTTGGATATAATTTTAAAGCTATGGGTCATGCATATAAGCACCTCATAGTGTGGCGACCAAAAGGAAAGCGAGGGGAGGAGCATGGTTGCCCATGTTTCTTTAGCACTGTGTGGACAGTGTGATTCCTGAACATCCAGGATGTCCACAAGTAAATTATTTTTAAAAACTCAGTTTTCCAGCCTGGGATGCCAAAGCCTTGAGTCCAGTGATGTTCAATGTCCCTATTGTGAAGGATCCCCCAATTGCACTTTAGGTGCAATGGAAAGGGTCCCCTTGACATCGATGAATCCCCCCTTGGGTTGGGACCATCTAGTACTAAAAAAAAGAAAGGGTCCCATTGCCCTTACTGCGCTGCTATTTCAGCAGCTTTGGCCTGCAACTGCATGGTAGGCGGTGTGTATGAGTCTTTGAGGCTATTATTTGCTTTGGTTGTAGTTGTAGTTTGGTTTTTGGTTTTTTTTGATTTAGTTTATTTTTTTTCAAAATGAGGCGCTCCTTCAGTGCATCATCAGAGGTTGACAAAAACTTGGGGGGGGGTTGGGTTAAGGGAATTTGTTTTGATTGGTGCATAGTAACTTTGCATGGGTGAATCCACCTCAAACATTTGTTCTACAGGTTGGTAGGCCCAATCTGATTGGTGAGCAGATTCTTGAGCCGCTTATGCTACAAATGACTTAACGTCATCTTGGGTCTAGGCAGGAGAGAACCAGGGACGCTGCTGACGCTGCTGCTCTACAGGCCTGTTTGGCCTTTTTGTGTTCTTTTGGGGACACAGGTTTTAACTGAATGTAACATCCCTGTGCACCTCATGGGAAGGTGGCGTCAGTATCAATGGTCAGTTTGTAATGGGATTTGGCACTTCCCATTGCGTCAAGGAGGATTTTATTTCGAGTGATGCCCTCTCTGGAAGGGCAGGTGTGCGCCTTAGGGCCAAAATCATGACAAAAAGTGCAGATAGGGGTTGCACTATCCACTGTAACGTGAAATGGGCGGGATTCTAGCCTGTAAATATTAAAAACAGCAGTGTGGGGAATTTGGGTTAAGTCTTCCATGATGACCATGGATGGGGTAATCACTACAATTGCTTTGCCCATGCACAGCTCTGGCATAACATTGAAGTGCTGTATTTTGAAAGAGTAAAGTTTCCCATAGCTTCTAAGTCCAACCAAGAGGTGGTGCTCCAGCACTACACGCTTCATCTTTGTGGGGAAGAAGTAAAAAGTGACAATTATTTAGCTGGATTTAGTCCAATGCGTGCACTTCATTTTGACCACCCATTAACCATCCAGGAGATTGACCACCATGTGCACCTGTAAAGCAGCATCCGCTGCTTGTGTGGATTCAAACATTAGATACAACCATCTGTGGGTCATAGAGTGCGGTGCAACATGTACAGCAGCTGGGAAGTGTTTGTGCACATAACCACAAAACTTTTCCCAAAGTGCCATCAAATTGGTATCCAGAAAAACTCAAACCCATTGCTCCACTGATGACAGGGGCTGAGAATGCGAAGTTTTGATGAACTAGTCGCATTATGCTTGCCAGGCTAAAATTTCCAGTGAAGTATTCACTGCTGTTTTCTTTTTTTATCTTGGCCTCTGGTGTCACTGTGGCGTTTACAAACTTTGGACGGTGCAAATACTGACTCTGCACCCTTTACTATACTTGCCCAACCTTTACCCAATGTCAGGTGCACACTCATATACTTAAGTTGATTATCAAACTTACCTAGTCTAGAATTAAATTAGTTGTAATTAGTGACTGCAACGAGTATGAAAAAAGCTTATGGTTTTTATTATTTTTAAATTTATTGCGGGGAAGGCCAACCATGGGACAGACACTTCCGAATATGACTCAGACAAGACAAAACTTAGTACCAGGGGAGGCACCCCAGAGAAGCGATGCTATCTCTTGTTGCCACTTATGGTTTTTATTATAAACTAAAAGAAATAGTTTCAATTAGATCTACTATAGATATCAAAAACTATTGTTATATTTTATTTTTTGTCTTTATTCACCATTCAAGATGCCAAAGTGAAATTTTAATTACTATTATAAAATTGTTTAGAAATACTTCATTTGGTATTTATGGTCAGGTTTTTGCATCAAGAAGGGGTCTGTCAGAAAAAAGTTTTGGAACCACTGGACTAGATATATATAACTAATATTTTTTAAGTAGAAAAAAACTTTTCTTTCTCGTTGCAAACACTTTTGCAACCCATTCAATTCAAGACTAAATCTAGTTTGATAATCTTATAGAGGGGATTAGTCTACGCCCATGTCTGGGAGCAGTTGGGCAAGCAAGGCAAGAGGAGCAGGCGGAAGGCCCGCGGCCTCTAACATTCGAAAACACCCCGGAGAATCTGGCGGAATAGAAAAAAATCTAAAAAAACTGGCGGTCACAATTTCCCCCAGAGATACTCGCGCGGCAAGCATGATGCAACCAGTACATCAACACGCCACATTCCCAGCTACTTTCATCAGTGGAATTTGGAGTCCATGTGTATCTGGACATCCAAAAAATGGCCCTATGGGAAAAATTTTGTGAAGATGTACACAAAATTTTCCCAAGTGCGGTGTACATTGCACCTCACTCCATGTTGCGCGGTTGGCTGGACCTAGGTTTCAAAAGCAAAATAGCAGCAGATGAGGCTGCAGCAATGCGCATAGTGGTCGACCTCCCCAAAGGGCAATGGGTCATCAAAACTAAATGCACCAGATGGACAAAATCAAACCAAATTTTCCTCACGTTTGACTTTTTACCTACTACGGTAAAACGTGACATTTTGGAGCAACACCTGAAAGATGGTCTCACCATATATGGCGAAATACAATCTTTCAAAATGCAACATTTCATGCTGATGCCACACCTGTGCACTGGCAAAGCCATCACAGTTCTGATCCCAACCGAGGAGATCGCAAAGGACCTAACCCAGATCCTGCACTCCACCTTTATTGACATCGCAGGGCACACCACCCACCCATTCCAGGTAACCGTGGACAGCGCGCCCCCCATTTGCACCCACTGTGATGCGTTCGGCCATAAGGCGCACGCATGCCCCATCAAAGAGGGCGTCACATTCCAAGAGCACCCCTCAGCAGCCATGGCCAGCGGAATGGCGCACTACGAACCAACCGCGAGCACCAAGGAGGCTTTCCCATGGGGAGCACAAGGCTGCTACCTATTGGTAAAGCCCATCTCCCCGCAGGAGCGGAAGAAGGCCAAGCAGGCCCATAGGACCGCGGCCAAGGAAGTGGCCAAGGCCACCACCACCATCCCACACTCACAACGCCAGGAGGACATGGAGACCTTCGCAGTGGAAGCAACTCGGGAATCTATCACTCAATCAGATTGGGAGGCCCATGCTGAACGGGCCACTCAATCTGAGGATCCAATAAGAGATTTGATCTCACCCAATCGCTGCACCCATGCCCCAGTCAAAACTGACTTGGGACCTATCCCAACCAAAAAATTTTTTTTTGCCCCACTCGACGGTGCACCAAACTTAACCGCACCGCAAAAAATTCAGCTGACGTCGGGAAAACAAAAAGCAAAGGCCAAAGCCAATGTGACTCTTTCTGCAAAAATTAACAAAAACCCCGATAGCATTGCTGCTAATACCCATGCTGCTGTGAAAGCCCGTGGGGACCTGGAAGAGGCTGGTGGACCCGGGGCCCACCCCTCGCACCTAAGGTGCGATGGGGAAACCTTCACTCTAGGGACGTTGAATATTGCTGGACTCAAGGCCTCCCCGTCCCAGGCTAGGAAACTGAGTTTTATACAAAACAATTTACCCATGGATATCCTGGCCATCCAGGAGTCCCACTGTCCATGAGGTTCCGAGGAAGCTTGGAAAACAATGCTCCTACCATCCCTATCCTTTTGGTTGAAGCACTGTGGGGTGCTAATTTGGAAAAACAATGTTTTCAAATTTACATTTTCAGAAACATTCCTAAATGGCCGAGTGCTCGTTGTCATCTTCTCATGGGCCGATGTTGCACACACAATAGTCAACATTTACGCCCCAAACGGTGCACAAGAGCATTGGGAATTTTTCTTGTCGGTCAAATCCCTCCCGCTACCCCCAATTCTTTCCTAATTGGTGACATGAACTGTTGGCTAACCTCATTAACGGACCGGTGGCCGCCCTCACCCCACGCCCCACAGGGTCATGTAGAACTACGCGTTCTAAAAGCCACCCTTGGGTTAATGGATGCGCTGCCGTGACATGCCCCACTGCTCAAAAACATGACTTGTCCCCACATCCACAATGGCCAATTAAGGTCCATGACCCGCATTGACCTTATTCTAGCGCTGGCGAAATTCCAACCCCACATCTCCCACTTCAAAACAATGAAAATGGAATTCTCCAACCACTGACTGGTCTCGATAACATACCACTTACCCGTCACAGTTGCAAAGGCCCCACATTGGTGCAAAATCCGCCCCCAGAGCTCGCGTCGCCAGGATTTTCCACGTGGGTGGAAGAGGCAACTTTGGCAAAATCATTTGTTGCACTTTTTTTCGCAGACCCCATTTCCACATGAGCAACTTTCAAAGAAGACACCATCCGCCACTATCGCCATCTCTCATCCAGATGCTCACGAGCACTACGGCGGTTATATTGCGCGCACTGGCGGAATTGGCTCACTTGGAGTCCAACATTCCAGCCTCAGGATATAGCCCTGCATGGGGCCAGAAGCGGGCGGAGGCAGCCGCCCACCTCAACGCACTTGAAAGGCAACACAAACATTGGGTTTGTGTCCAATACAGGGCCACATGCATCACTAAAGGTGACAAGTGCACCGCATACTTCTTCAAAAAAATTTTTGCACCATGCCAGAGCGTGGCCTGCACACAGGTGCAAAGATCAGATAGTTCTATTGTGGACACACCGGATGGAGTGGCAATCGAAATGCAAAGATATTACTCCAAGTTATACCAAGCCAAACCAATTCAGCCAGCCGAAATGGCAGAATTTCTTGACAGAGCTCATATCTGCACCATTTTCCAATACCCGGAAATAATAAATTTAATTACTCCAAACGAATTATGGACTACCATTCGCGGTGCGCCAAACTTAAAATGCCCAGGCCCAGATGGCATTCCATATGAGTTCTACAAAAAATATTTCAAATATATATCCCCATTGCTGCTAGCCTCACTCAACCAAAGCCTGTTGGAAACGCACCTCCTACCAGGAGGACATGAGGACTTTACGGTCACACTCTTCAAGAAAGGGGATAGGCTAGACTTAGCCAACTGGCGCCCCATTTCTCTAACAAACACAGACACCAAAATTTTAACAAAAATCATGGCTAACCGTTTAGGGACTGTAGCATCTGCCACCATCTCCCCAGAACAATTTGGTTTCATCCCCAGAAGGTTGATTTGGGATAACGTGCACTCTGTGGCTAATGTGTGTCAGTCCACAGCCTCTGGGGCACTTGTATTCTTGGACCAACAAAAGGCCTATGATAGAGTAAACTGGGAATACCTTAGGGCCTGCCTCCAACAATTCCGCCTACCTCCCCACTTCATTAACTGGGTGATGCTGCCCACGGAATCTGCCGCAATGGCAGTGCGCAGCCCAGGTTTCCTAATGGAAGTAGTCCATCCTCAAAGGGGCCTGCGACAAGGGGACCCCCTGATCCCACTCTTATACAACTTCAGCCTTGACCCACTACTGCGAAATGTGAATGCCCAACTCACTGGAGTCCATGTGCCAGGCCAAACCCCAGTCAAGATGATGGCATTTGCAGATGATTGCGTGGTGGGGGTGTCTAATAACAAAGATGCACGTGCGCTTGAAGCCCTCATCCAGGAATATTCCCGGGTAAGCAACGTGACACTGAACGCCTCCAAAACCGAAATTATCCTCCTTGGTCAGTTTCAGAACTGCTGGGCCCCAGCAAGTAGTTCCCAACCCGGCCCATCTGCTCGCCCACGTCCACGCCTTACTAACTCAAAACACACCACTCCACTGGTGCTCCCCTTTGTGCCACGACCTACCATAGGACCATTACACCATCTGGGCATGTGGTTGGAGGCAGGTGGATACGCGTCAGCAGTAATGGAGTGCCATATACTGGACAACGTGACGAAGTGAATCGCCTCTCTCAGAGCCCACCCTACTACCCTCACTGGCAGGGTTGTTCTTGCCAACTCTATGCTCCTATCCAAAGTCTGGTTCGGAGCCCACGCCATCCCCTTCTCCCCAAGCTTCTTCAAATCCCTGTATGCTTTGCTACAAGGTTGGCTTTGGTCAGGCTGCCCTCCACTAGTACGGCTAGAGGTCATGTTTGGCCCTCATCATCATGGTGGCATGGGCCTACTTGACTTCAAAGCCCATGCCGCCAAGATCCTGGGCACCTGGATTGCGGCCGTCACTGCTCCTACACTCCCATCCCAACACTGGTCCCGCGCGGCCCGCTCCAACTTCTCCTGAGCCTTGGGCCTCAACAATCCATCAAACCCCACTCCCTGATGAAATACCTCGCATCACACACATCAGCCACAGGTCCTCACGGGACCAAAACCCACTACAAACGAATCCTACTCTCCATGCGAAGCGCAGAGTGGAGAATTTGTATTAGTGGACATACAACCTGAAGAGGCCGCCCCTCTCCTCAGTTCACATAAGAGGTACAGGGGCTACCCATCCATGATGGCGTGATCCCCATTCGACCCCAAGTCCTATCCAGGGTGGACTACCTGGAAATGATGGACATCCCTTATTCCACTGAGACCCAAAAGACTATCTGGAAATACGCACACCATCCTCTGTTGCAGCCTCAAGTCCGCTCCCATGTGTGGCGCTGCCTGAGGCGGGTGTATCATACAGCTGAGCGCTCTAATGCTTTACACTCATCCTGCGTCATGTGTGGCCAGTATGGAACGCTGTTTCACCTCCTGAAGAAGTGCCCCACCTCTAAAGTAATATGGCGCGAAGTCCAACGTCTGCTAGGCCAGGATCAAACACATCCCTTCAGTCTGTCAAGAGATATGTTTGCCTCATCAATGGCCTCCCCCTCCCACCCTCCCTCCGTGCTCTGGTGGTTGCAATCGCCATGTGGACTATCCACACGATTGTCTTGGATGCCATCGCTGGATCCATCCCCACCCTCCCAGAAGCTGTCCACAGATTCTGGTCTCATTTGGTGGATCACTTTCAAGCGTGGATGTTTGGATATCTCCCACCGCATCACTGACAGCTGGTCTCCTCCTGGTTCCCAGTCTGGTTCATCAAATCAGACCCCTTCCTCCACACGTGCTCAATAGTGGCTACGTCCCCTAAACACGTTCCCTCCCCCTTCCCATAAGTGGCGTTCCCGCTGGCAACAAGAGATAGCATCGCTTCTCTGAGATGCCTCCCCTGGTACTAAGTTTTGTCTTGTCTGAGTCATATTTGGAAGTGTCTGTCCCATGGTCAGCCTTCCCTGCAATAAATTTAGATATTTTTTAAGTAGATATAAATATCAATATTTGCTTATCACCTTTTCCCCAGCTTATATTGCATCAAGCTTAAATTAAAGATAATGGTTTATTATAACCTAAAATATTAAACTAGAGAAATTAGGATTTTGTATTTTAAACAATACTAATTCTTTACAAATTAAGCAGAGCTTTAATTCTTAATAAATGATACAACCATATTGCAGCATTCAAAACTGAAATGTCTAGTCAGCAATATACCCATATTATTTAATAAAATTTACTATCATACTTACCAAAAATTAATTTTGATTGATTTTTATAAACTTATTTTTAGCCTTATGTTTTAATTCCCTAATACAATTTTGTTTCAGACCTTTTTAGCACTATTGGGGACCAACTTAACAAATTTCTTTGTTTCTTTCTTTTTTGTATATACCCTAAATTTCATTCCTTCTTCTTTAATAGGGATAATACTGCTGAACTTATATCTTTTTTTAGTACTAGATGGTCCTCTGAACTTATATCTTCATAACCTTCATATAGTAAATTATTTTGAATAAATTTTAAATGGATTCTTAGCAGATATACTCCAAATATGTGTAATAATTATAGTAATCCAAAAATAACAAGTCTTAGCATATAGTTAACTTATTATAAAATCATAATACATTGAATAGTACTGACATAATCTTTTATAGATCATTATCTAGTAAAGTAGATTATCATATGTCATAGAAAGCTTTTGCTATATTACTATTAGAAAGTTTTTAGAAAAAACCTATGCAGTATAATAGCTGCTAGGTAGTTCTGATAAAAATAATACAAGGAAGAAATTAATTAACTATTATTTTATAAAATATGTATCATATTTTGTAAAAATTGTTCTATCAATTATCATACTAGTTCACATTTTATATTAAGATAAGTTTTAGTTAACTTAATCTTATTTATAGTAAAAAATTTATTTTTTACTTTTATTTAACATATGCCTTATATCTCTTCTACAGATCTAAAACTACTTCAAATTCAAGAACAGCAGTCCCAACGCTTTTTTAAATTTAATATATATAGTTACTCAATAGATTAAATAGCTAAACTTCATAGTTAAGATAAAGCTTTGCCTTATAGAAAGGTTATATAAATTTTCATTATGTATAGGTATTTAATCTAGTAAATATTGATAAAACACGCTTAGGTATCATAGTTAAACTCATGTACATATAAATTTTAAATTTCTTTGAGGTACGCTGACCAGGATATGGACATTAATAAAGCTTAAAGAAATAAAAAACGAATGAAAAGATTACCTTAACAGAATTATAGACCGCCAAAAAGAGTAGGTGAAACGCAACTGAACGAGTATACAACCAACCAGGTGGGACAGTGACGAGTTGCTCAACCCACCATGTTAGAGAGGGAAGGGGGATTGGATGGCACACCCTTGGTATTGGATTTCATATCAAAGGCAAGAATGTGGGCCAAAAGGGAAAGGAATGGTGTGGGGTGATTAGTGGCATGGGGAGTGAGTTGTCTGATGGTTGGCTGGGCAGCATAATGACCTACATCAAAAATAGCACCTAGTTATTTGGAGAAGCAGTTTTCCACATGAAAGTGGATAGAAGGAAGCTGGAATAATAAAGATATGGTGGTGAAGGTGGTTTTTGTCTTGCCTGCGAGGTGATAGCAACTCTATGGATTGTGGCATTTGCTTGTTTGTGTAGGTTTAGGATGTCCCATTTGCTCTGAAAGGCTATGGTCAGAGCAAAAATGGGAGTAGGGATACCCTTGGCAAGTATTGCTACCGACTCATTGTTCATCTCATGGATGTTTATGCTATCTGGGGTTTCAGCTGCAGAAACAGCAATCTGGTGTTCAGAGCATAATGCAGAGGCGTTTGGTTGGGGGGCGTAAAAACGCCAAAGGACCTTAATGGGGTGCTGTACATGTATAAATTCTTTGATTAGGGGTATTTGATTCTGTAATTAAATTGCCCATTTCATCAGTTTCATTCAATAAATTCCAAGGATTTAAGTCAAGAGGGAAATCAGGTTCAATTAATTATTAGCTGTGGCTGATAATTATATATACATTGGAACAAACTGTTGTCCTAGCTGATTCCTGGATGGTTGAGGTGCTGGTGGCACTGGACTGAGGAGGGGGCTGACTGGCCGTTGCCAGCTCTGTAGTGGCAGCAGGCTTTGGGGAGGGGGAGAAGGATTGTACCACAAAACAGAAAGGCCGTGGGGTGTTAAGCCAAGTGGGGACCAGCTGGAGACAACGCAGGTCCAGTGGAAGCATTAAGAGAGTGGCATTTATGCTTTGAGTGGTCTAACTCAAAGCAGGATGGGCAGATAGTCCGCCCGCCCTTGATGCAGGCCCAGAATGGGTGGTGGGGCTGAGGGAATGACATCACGTGGGGGAATTGACAAAGCAATATTATTTAAATTTGGGCTAATTGTGGCAAATGCCTAAGGCCCAGCAAGGTGAATGGCCCATTGGGGACTACAAAATGAAGGATGGGATTGGAGCTGTATGATGCCTCACCTTCCACCAACTCCTGGTGGTGCACCGCAGGGGAAGGTGAGTGGGCAACTCCACAAATTATACCACCATAGTGGTGTTGGTGGGGAGCTGGGTGCATGTTGTGGGGATAGGGGTGCCCTGGAAAACCAGGGATACAGTGGTCGCAGTGGCTTAGTCAGCTTCACATGTGAAGTCTAAATCAAAATACCCTTTATAAGGGCGGAAATCTAGGAATCTGGCTGGCAGCATCACCGCCTAGGCTAAGTCATTAATAAATTTCTCTTTGTATAGGAATAATCTCCCATACTTGACCCAAAGGCTGAAATGCAACTGGGATCAGAGGAGAATAAGTGGGCTGTGAGGAACTTCCTGGGCATGTGCCAGGTGGATGGCGAGATCCTTGGGTGAAATGAACTGACCCAATGATTTAGGGGGACTGGACGAGCCAGTCTGAGCGCGTTTTCCTGCCAGATGGAAAACATTGGGTGGGGTTTCGCTGCTGCCCCACATGGGAGCAGCCAGCAGAGAATCCAAGATCACTAGGGAGCGAATAGGAAGGTTGGTGTAGGCTATCAGGTGCTTTTTACTTTTCAAAGAAATTTATTGAAAGCTACTCTGAGCGGAAAGAAAAAAAATAATAACTATTGTATATTTAAGTCATAATAAAATAATGTTAAGAAACTTTCTTACTGGGATCTAAAGAGTTCTTTATATAATAAACCTTAAAATTAACTTAAATACTAAACATATATATATAACATGAAAGCAGATAAGAGTTTTTGCAAATTTATATTTTGTTTCTTAAATACACAGGCTTATATTTATATCGATTTACAATGCAATTTACCAGAAATATAAAAAACCATTTATATAAAAATCTAACTTTTGCATATCTTTAAATAATTACACAATATTTGCTCTTATTCATTAAGTAATAAATAAAAGCCAATTCTATTCATTTAATATCCTAAATCACATAATCTAAGAATTTAAATTTGGCATTAAGGTTCTTAGTTTTTAAAACCCATAAAGAAACTTTTTATCTTTTTATGCAGAGATAGTTTGTAATATTATGTTAGTAAGTTCTATTTAAAAAGTAAAATTTATAATTCATAGATAAAATTATTTTCGCTCAAACCAATATGCATACATACACAAAATTTGGTATGTATTTGACCATTAAATATTTGGTGTTCAAATAGATATGGGTTATTGAAAATTATTTATAACAATAAATATTACAAAAAACTTTTCTTTCTCGTTGCAAACACTTTTGCAACCTATTCAATTCAAGACTAAATCTAGTTTGATAATCTCACAGAGGAGATTAGTCTGCGCCCATGTCTGGGAGCAGTTGGGCAAGCAAGGCAAGAGGAGCAGGCGGAAGGCCCGCGGCCTCTAACATTCGAAAACGCCCTGGAGAATCTGGCGGAATAAAAAAAAATCTAAAAAAACCGGCGGTCACAATTTCCCTGGAGATACTCATGTGGCAAGCACGATGCAACCAGTACATCAACAGCCACACTCCCAGCCACTTTTGTCGGTGGAATTTGGAGTCTGGGTGTATCTGGACATCCAAAAAACGGTTTTATGGGAAAATTTTGTGAAGATGTACACAAAATTTTCCTGTCCGCAGTGTATGTTGCACCTCACTCCATGTCATGCAGTTGGCTGGACCTAGGTTTTGAAAGCAAAATAGCAGCAGACGAGACTGCAGCGGTGCACATAGTGGTCGACCTCCCCAAAGGGCAATGGGTCATCAAAACCAAATGCACCAGATGGACAAAATCACACCAAATTTTCCTCACATTTGACTTTTTGCCTACTACGGTAAAATGTGACATTTTGGAGCAACACCTGAAAGATGGTCTCACTGTATATGGTGAAATACAATCTTTTAAAATGCAACATTTCACACTGATGCCACACCTGTGCACTGTCAAAGCCATCGCAGTTCTGACCCCAACAAGGAGATCGTGAAGAACCTAACCCAGATCCCACACTCCACCTTTATTGACATTGCAGGGCATACCACCCACCCATTCCGGGTAACCATGGACAGCGCGCCCCCCATTTGCACCCACTGTGATACATTCAGCCATAAGGTGCATGCATGCCCCATCAAGGAGGGCGTCACATTTCAAGAGCACCCCTCAGCAGCCATGGTCAGAGGAGAGGTGCACTACGAACCAACCGCAAGCACCAAGGAGGCTTTCCTGTGGGGACCACAAGGCTGCTACCTATTGGTAAAGCCCATCTCCCCGCAGGAGTGAAAGAAGGCCAAGCAGGCCTGTAGGGCCGCAGCCAAGGAAGCAGCCAAGGCCACCACCACCATCCCACACTCACAACGCCAGGAGGACATGGAGACCTTTGTGGTGGAAGTGACTCAGGAATCCATCACCCAATCAGACTGGGAGGCCCATGCTGAGCGGGCCACTCAATTTGAGGATCCGATGGGAGATTTGATCTCACCCAATCGCTGCACCCAAGCTCCAGTAAAAACCAACTTGGGACCTATCCCAACTGAAAATTTTTTTTGCCCCGCTCGATGGTGCACCAAACTTATCCGCACCGCAAAAAATTCAGCTGACGTCGGGAAAACAAAAAGCAAAGGCCAAAGCCAATGTGACTCTTTCCACAAAAATTAACAAAAACCCCAATAGAATTGCTGCTAACACCCACGCTGCTGTGAAAGCCCGTGGGGACCTTGAAGAGGCTGGTGGGCCTGGGGGCCCACCCCCTCACACCTAAGGTGCGATGGGAGAAACCTTCACTCTAGGGACGTTGAATATTGCTGGACTCAAGGCCTCCCCGTCCCAGGCTAGGAAACTGAATTTTTTACAACACAATTTACCCGTGGATATCCTGGCCATCCAGGAGTCCCACTGTCCATGAGGTTCCGAGGAAGCTTAGAAAACAATGCTCCTCCCATCCCTATCCTTTTGGTCAAAGCACTGTGGGGTGCTAATTCAGAAAAATAATTTTTCAAAATCACATCCTCAGAAACATTCCTAAAAGGCTGAGTGCTCATCATCACCTTCTTGTGGGCCAATGTTGCACACGCAATTGTCAACATCTATGCCCCAAATGTTGCACATGAGCATCGGGAATTTTCTCATCAGTCAAATCCCTCCCACTACCCCCTGATTCTTTCCTAGTTGGCGACATGAACTGTTGGCTAACCTCACCAACGGACCAGTGGCTTCCCTCACCCCATGCCCCACAGGGTCATGTAGAACTACGCATTCTAAAAGCCACCCTTGGGTTAATGAATGCGCTGCTGTGACATGCCCCACTGCTCAAAAACATGATGCGTCCCCACATCCACAACGGCCAATTAAGGTTATGACCTGCATCAACCTTAATCTAGCACCGGCGAAATTCCAACCTCACATCTCCCACTTCAAAGCAACAAAAATGGAATTCTCCAACCACTGACTGGTCTCGATAACATACCACTTACCTGTCACAGTTACAAATGCCCCACATTGGTGCAAAATCTGCCCCCCAAGCTCGCGTCGCCAGGATTTTCCACGTGGGTGGAAGAGGCAACTTTGGCGAAATCATTTGTTGCACCATTTTGTGCGGACCCTCATTTCCACATGGGCAACTTTCAAAGAGGATACCATCCGCCACTATTGCCATCTCTCCTCCAGATGCTCATGAGCCACATTGTCAGTTATCTTGCGCGCTCTGGCAGAATTAGCCCACTTGGAGTCCAACATTTCAGCCACAGGATACAGCCCTGCATGGGGCTGGAAGTGGGCGGAGGCAGCCGCCCACCTCAACGCACTTGAAAGGCAACACAAACATCAGGTTTGTGTCCAATACAGGGCCACACGCATCACTAAAGGTGACAAGTGCACCGCATACTTTTTTAAAAAATTTTCACACCATGCCAGAGTGTGGCCTGCACACAGGTGTGAAGATCGGATAATTTTATTGTGGACACACTGGCCGAAGTGGCAATTAAAACGCAAAAATATTACTCCGAGTTATACTGAGCTGAACCAATTCAGCTGGCCAAAATGGTGGAATTTCTCGACTGAGCTCATATCTGCACCATTTTCCAATACCCGGAAATAATGAATTTAATTACTCCAAACAAATTATGGACAGCCATTCGCGGTGTGCCAAACCAAAAATGTCCAGGCCCAGATGGCATTCCATATGAGTTCTACAAAAATATTTCAAATATATATCCCCATTGCTGCTAGCCTCACTTGACCAAAGCCTGTTGGAAATGCGCCTCCTACCAGGAGGACATGAAGCCTTTACTGTCACACTCTTCAAGAAAGGGGATAAGCTTGACTTAGCCAACTGGCACCCCATTTCTCTAACAAACACAGACACCAAAATTTTAACAAAAATCATGGCTAACCGTTTAGGGACTGTAGCATCTGCCACCATCTCCCCAGAACAATTTGGTTTCATCCCCAGAAGGTTGATTTGGGATAACGTGCACTCTGTGGCTAATGTGTGTCAGTCCACAGCCTCTGGGGCACTTGTATTCTTGGACCAACAAAAGGCCTATGATAGAGTAAACTGGGAATACCTTATGGCCTGCCTCCATCAATTATGCCTACCCCCCCGCTAAATAAACTGGGTGATGCTGCTCACGGAATCTGCGACAATGGCAGTGCGTGGCCCAGGCTTCCTAACGGAAGTAATCCGCCCTCAAAGGGGCTTGCAACAAGGGGACCCCCTCAGCCCACTCTTATACAACTTCAGCCTGGACCCACTATTGCGAAATGTGAATGCCCACCTCACTGGGGTCGGTGTGCCAGGCCAAACCCCAGTCATGATGATGGCAATTGCAGATGATTGCGTGGTGGGGGTGTCTAATAACATAGATGCACGCGCGCTTGAAGCCCTCATCTAGGAATATTCCCGGGTAAGCAACGCTGCACTGAACGCCTCCAAAACTGAAATCATCCTCCTTGGTCAGTTTCAGAACTTCTAGACCCAGCAATTAGTTCCCAACCTGGCCCATCTGCTCGCCCACGTCCATGCCTTACTAACTCAACACACACCGCTCTACTGGTGCTCCCCTTCATGCCACGTCCTACCATAGGACTTGTGCACCATCTGGGCGTGTGGATGGAGGCAGGCGGATATGCATCAGCAGTAATGGAGTGCCGTATACTGGACAACGTGATGAAGCGAATCGCCTCTCTCAGAGCCCACCCTACTACCCTCACTGGCAGGGTTGTTCTTGCCAACTCTATGCTCCTATCCAAAGTCTGGTTCGGAGCCCACGCCATCCCCTTCTCCCCAAGCTTCTTCAAATCCTTGTATGCTTTGCTGCAAGGATGGCTTTGGTCAGGCCGCCCTCCACCAGTACGGCTAGAGGTCATGTTTGGCCCTCATCATCAAGGTGGCATGGGCCTGTTTGACTTCAAAGCCCATGCTGCCAAGATCCTGGGCACCTGGATCGCGGCCATCACCGCTCCTACACTCCCATTTAAACACTGGTCCTGCGCAGCCCGCTCCACTTCTCCCGAGCCTTGGGCCTCAACAATCCATCAAACCCCCACTCCCTGATGAAATACCTCGCATCACACACATCGGCCACAGGTCCTCACGGGACTAAAACCCACTACAAACGAATCCTACTCTCCATGCGAAGCGCAGAGTGGAGAATTCGTATTAGTGGACATACAACCTGAAGAGGCCGCCCCTCTCCTCAGTTCACATAAGAGGTACAGGGGCTACCCATCCATGATGGCGTGATCCCCATTCGACCCCATGTCCTATCCAGGGTGGACTACCTGGACATGATGGACATCCCTTATTCCACTGAGACCCAAAAGACTATCTGGAAATCTGAACACCATCCTCTGTTACAGCCTCAAGTCCGCTCCCATGTGTGGCGCTGCCTGAGGTGGGTGTATCGTACAGCTGAGCACTCTAACGCTTTACACTCATCATGTGTCGTGTGTGGCCAGTATGTAATGCTGTTCCACCGCCTGGAGAAGTGCCCCACCTCTAAAGTGATATGGCGCGAAGTCCAACGCCTGCTGGGCCAGGATCAAACACATCCCTTCAGTCTGTCAAGAGATATGTTTTCTTCATCAATGGCCTCCCCCTTCCACCCTCCCTCCATGCTCTGGTGGTTGCAATCGCCATGTGGACTATCCACACGATTGTCTTGGATGCCATCGCTGGCTCCATCCCCAACCTCCCAGAAGCTGTCCCCCAGATTATGGTCTCATTTGGTGGACCACTTTCAAGCGTGGATGTTTGGATATCTCCCACCGCGTCGCTGACAGCTGGTCTCCTCCTGGTTCCCAGTCTGGTTCATCAAATCAGACCCCTTCCTCCACACGTGCTCAATAGTGGCTACGGCCCCTTCACACGTTCCCTCCCCTCCCCATAAGTGGCATTCCCGCTGGCAACAAGAAATAGCATCGCTTCTCTGGGGTGCCTCCCCTGGTACTAAGTTTATCTTTCCTGAGTCATATTCGGAAGTGTCTGTCCCATGGTCAGCCTTCCCCGCAATAAATTAAAAATTAAACAATAAATATTACAAAAAACTGGTAACTATTTATAAAAGCCAATTCTCATCATCTTATCTCTTAAAGCCAAAAAAGCTACAAATTTAAAGTTGACATGGAATTTTTTTCTAGTTCAAGGTCACCTAATATTATATTGCCTTAAGATATCTACTCAATATACAGAAAATATCATTTTTATATTATTCCAATAAATTTATATTATAAGTTTCTAAAAATGGAATTTATAATTAAATATCTTCACCCAACTTAAAATACTTATGTTAGCACTGTAGATAGCCGCCAGATGAAGGAACTGGTCTCAAAGCTTCTAGGAGTCAGAAGTGGTTACTTTTAATAAAAAACAGCAAGGGGCCTGAACTATTGGGATGGCAAAGGCTTACTGAAAACCCAATACAAGTCCTAGAAATAGGAAGCTTAAATAAAACATATAAGCATAAAATAATATATCATTCATTTGAATCTTGGGATATTGATAGGGCTGGGGTTTGGTGATCCCAGGATGTTCCCTTTTAGACCAATGATCAGAATATCCTTAGGCTTCAGGAAGAATTGCATGAAGAGATTTACTTTGAGTAATGTAGTCTTCCAGAACTGGTAAGAAGGTCTCTTTGTCACTTTGGTCTTAGGTGATTCTGGATCTTTCCTCCTTTTGTCTGTTAGTTTAGAGGTTGGTCCCTCCATCAAATCAGTATCATAAATTGAATTATTGAAGGTGGGTGAGATTTGACTTTGACCTTACTTTTCTTTTACTTCAGTCTGTTCTAACAACATCCCCCTCAAGATCTTGTCAGAGGAGTAAAAAGATCTAAGAAATCTCCCATGTACCAGGTTAATGGCCAAGTCCTTTTAAAAACTGAAGATAGAGTTACTGACACACATTTATGTAGAACTTTATAGGGTCAGACCAAGAGGTATCAAGCTTGTTAGTTTTCCCCTGAGGTAATTATGATAGAAAATTACTAAGGCCCATAAATGATATACTGGAAAGGAGGGTCATTGTAAATTGCTTTTTCAAGTCTCCCTGGTGTGGTATGCACAGGAAAAATCAATGACTGGAGACTTCAATGAATTATATCATTTGTTAATTCTTATAGTGATCCCAAGAGTTTTTGAAGTTGTCAATGTTAGCATGGGTTTAGACTAGTTGGTAAAAAAGGTTTCTTGCCATAAAGTGCCTTAAAGGAGGACGTCTTTATCAACCAGTGGTAGCTGACCCAATAGGCAAGTAGAGCACTTGATAGTAAATGGTTCCATCATAACAGATCAATAGAAGCCATCTTTATAAGAATAAAAATAAAATTGCCATTACCTCTCTCTACAGGTCCATTTATAAAAAGACTATAGTGTGCTGCTTAAACTAATGAGAGTTAATTAGGGAAGTTAATTATTGGATCGCCTCTGAAGAGAAGTTTGGGCAGTTATCAAATAAGAGCGCCCCTGGGATACCATACTGTGAATAAAGTGCTAATACAGGAATAAAGCAGTTGTGTGAGCGGTGGAGTAGGGACAAATACAGCTTCATCTATCTGGTGAGGTGGTCCAAAGCCATTATGTATATCAATGACCATGAACTCCTGTGGGCAAAGGACTTATAATGCTGTCTCTTACCACGTGGAAAGGGGACAAAGGAGTAACTACTTGATGCTAGAATCATGGTTTGGGCTTGTCATGCTGGAAACAAGTAATACGAGCTCTAAAACATCTTGTATTGAGTTGAGCATTCTATCCTAGAGTTATTGCAACTTCAATAATTAGTGGGTTTCTCACACCTCATACCTGGTGGCAGTGTGTCACTCCATAAAAACCTCAGTCCAATCAAAGGAGCAAACATAAAAGAGTTACTTTTCTTTTACTAATTATAGCATACCATCACTTATTTGAGTATTGATCACTATTTTTGAGCTCACTCTGGATGTATGGGGTTTCTAGTGTCCATAAGTTAGAAAAAAAGAAGATCATATAAGCAGTCCTCCTCAGTGGATAAAACAGTCAGAAAGGAAATTGCAAGAAACAGTCAGCGTTTTGTTGCCTTGCAAGTGTACAAAGAACAATAGAGAAATCGTAAATTTCTAATTGTAGAGCCCACTGGGCTAGACGGCCATTGGGGTCATGCATTTGTTACAACCAGAAAAAGGAGGCGTGATAAGTTATTACCATAATAGGCACTATTTAAAAGAAGGGCAGAAACTGCTTATTGGCTAGGGTTACCACCAAGCACTTGTGCTCAGTGATATTATAGTTCCGTTTGGCTTTGGATAAAGTCTTACTAAAGTACGTGATAGGATGGTCCACTTGGTTGTTGTCATGTTGTGCTATAATGGCGACTGAGGCAATATTTCTGTAATCAATAGAAAGAAAGTCTTGTCAAACTTGGGTCATATCAGCACATGAGTTTTAGTTAATTTCAGCCTTAATATATTAAAGGATTGTTGTTAGGATAACTCCCAGTGTCATAGTTAAATGACATGATAGTGGGCACCAACCCCAAGGATAAGTCTGGGCAGCAGGATGCCCAGAAGGCGAAGCTTCAGGCCCTCCTAAACCTCAGGCACACATTAGACCAACGCTGGTACAAGCCAAATATGCCCAGTTTGGTACTAGTAAGGTGCATAACGCCCAGCACCTTGTGTTAGACCAAGCACTAAAACAGACGCGTTACTCAATTAACAAGGATGGTTCAATTTGGCTGATTGAGGAATGGGGGTTCAAAACCTGTTCCACTTATGAAATTATGTGTTTGGGTAGTATACAACTTCAATCGATTACTTGAGTGAAGTCAGTCTCAGTGTATTCCACTAATTTGGTAATAGTGTTTGCCTACTGGAGAATAGGTGCTTAGGACTGCTTTGGTAGACCCAAATTACCTTAACGATGTTTAAATCTGATTTTCTGACCAACATCCCTTGTTGGTTAAATTTTCCCAATAGAATTTCCCATTTTACATTTTTGTTTATGTTACTTTGGACAATCCTGTGCGTGAACCTCTTTGAGGAGGTCTTGCACTCCGCTAACCTTGCCATTTTAAATATAATCAGGCTATCCCCTAGTGCACCGTTGGTTCGCCCAAATTCCCTCCAACCTGGGACGCTTATCCCTTTTTAACTTGTGCACCGCGTCACTTTTGGTTGGTTATTTATTATAAAGATTGCACTTCTCTACTTAAGTTATTATTGCTCAGCACCCTCTGCTGGGCTCTAGTATCTTTTGTACTAAAAGATAGTTCTCTTGCGTTGGCCCTGTGCAACAAGCACTACCGCGATGGGAACAGGAGAGTTATAGACACTCTCCTTACATTAGTCAACCAGCCTTTTAATTTTATGTGCACGGACTTTTACATGAGGGACTTTTCTAAAGTGCAAATGGTGGGCGCCAGCTGTGGGCTTCGGCTGTGGTCAGCCACACCACTGGTTCCTCTTTTCCTGGAGGTTGGAGCATCTCAGCGTTATTTTGGCTGCCTCCAACTGAAAAGTACCCACCCTTCATGCTTGTACCTGCTGGGAATATGGATGCTTGTGGGTCTGAAAGTCATGATTCCCCAACTTTATGCCAAAATTCACAAAATCAACTTAAATAAATGGGGTTTACTTTAGCAGCATGTTCTGAAAATACCAGCGGAAAAAGCGCAGATGGGCCTGGGGGTGTTGGCCTTGGATAATTTTGGGCATTCCATTGCTGTTATGGGAATAGGTTCATTCACTTCTAAAACTGCGTTCTATATTGAAACCTTATATATACCTCTGAACCATATTTACTCTCTCATGGCTCAGATATAGAACCTATTCCTGTGTATCAAATTACTCCAGAAAATCCCCGTTTGACCTCTTCCATGATTGCCAGCTCTCATGAAGTTGAAAAGGAGCTGCGCTTACAATATAACAAATGTTTATGCTCCTGCTGAAGATATGGTGGGTGAAGTGGCCTCAGTAGTAAGAGTGGCCAGATATCCCTCTACATTATTTGATTAAAAATCGTACCAGGGTGACATGTTAATGCCAGATGAAGAGTTTGGAGGTGATGTGCTGGCGTTTTCTGCTTTAAATAAAGACCATTTGGGGTATTTTCTACTGACTACTATACTTTCCTCCCCTTTAGGGAAACTCAGCATCACTATTCTGGTGGATACTGGTGCCTCTGAAAATTTTATGGACCAAAGCCTAGCCGACTACCTTGGGATGTTACTTGCCAAGTGGTATGGTTAGGGAGGTGCATCCCAAAATATTCCCACTATGAAGATCATTGGGACAGTGGACTATCAGGTTGGCAAGTACCACTTGCCTGATAACTTCTAAGCTATCAAGAAATTCTTGTTCCCTATCATTTTGGGTATGGAGTGGTGGCGGAAGTTTGACGTTAGAAACAACTTGAAAGAGAATACCCTATCCCTCACATTAAAGAATGGTCGCACATTAGTTGTTTCTTTTTATGAGGCTGACATACAAGCGAATTGAACCACAGGCCCCACATTCACACCCTTAGCCTTTCCCTTATGCTGAAGCGCACCGTGGAGGTTCCTTTACCTTCTTGTTTGGAGGGTTTGGAATCTTCCTTTGATGCTGCATCAGCTGACGCATTACCTTATCATTCCAAGTATGACTTGAGTTCAAGCTCACTGTGGATCAGGTGCGGATATCTTTCCCCATTTACCCATTGACTGTCCGGGAGGAAGAGGCATTAGATGTGTGGTTGAAGGAGCAGTTATCCAAAGGCGATATTTTTTAGCGTACCTTCCCTGTTTGCTCCCCACTTCTCTTTGTTGAGAAGGCGGAAGGTACTCTACGCCCAAGCGTAAACTATGAGAACCTCAACAGTGTCACTGTACCAGATCTACATCCCATTCCTTTAAATTCTTAGATTACGAGCTATGTAAAGAAGGCTAAGGTCTTTTCCAAGTTAGATTGCCTTAATGCGTTCAATCATATTTGGATTAAAAAGGGACAAGAGTGGTTAACCTCATTCCATGCTAGAAAAGGGATTTCCAGTTTTGGGTCATGCCCTTTGGGTTTAAGAATGCCCCTGCTATATTTCAACGCCGCATTGATGCAGCGTTGGGGAACTTGTTAGGGGTATGCGCGGTTGCCTATGTGGATGATATCCTGGTGAGCTCCCTAATCATAAGTCCCATGCAGTACATATTTGGCAAGTGGTGGAGAGAGTAAGGGCAGCCCGCCTTACACTAAAGATCAGCAAGTGTGAGTTCTTCAAGTCCCAGGTCACTTTTATGGGCAACGTCGTATTTGACCAAGGACACATGATAACTCCCAATAAGGAGAAGGTTATTTGTGAGTGGCTCACCCACACTTCAGTCGAGGAATTGAGGAGCTTTTTGGGAACGTGTTTATTTCTCAAAAGTTCACGCCCAATCTTTCTGAGGTGACAGCACCCTTATATAAGGCTAGCGGTGCAAAGGTGCTACAGTGGTCCCCCATCTTTGAAGATGCGTTCCAATAATTGAAGTGCACCCTGTTGTCCACGTCAGTTCTCAGCCATGTTGACCCCAATAAATAATTCATTGTGTCCACTAATGTTTCCAACTTCGCCATAGCAGCTGCCTTGTTACAAGTAGGCGAAGATGGTTTAAAGCATCTGGTGGGATATTTTATAAGAAAATGTCTCTGCCTGAGTTGAATTACGCCGTTTATGACAAAGAGTTACTAGCAGTGGTGGAGGCGCTGACTTATTGGCGTCACCAATTGCATGGCTCCACCCAGCCGTTCTGTGTATGTACAGATCACCGTGCCTTGCTGTACTACCACGCCCCTCATGTCCTAACCCCACGGCAGACCCATTGGCATGAGACCCTTGCCCAATGTGCCTTTTCTTACGAGTTCAACAAGGGTAAGGATAATGGTTTGGCGGATGCTTTAAGCTGCAACCCTACTTTAGCTCCTGATCCAAAGGAAGTAGAAATTCATAACACACAGGTGATAGTTTCTTTGGATAAAAATTGTGTCTCAACTTCCCTCTCCCCCGGTTAATGGGCCAATGCTTGCACTTCTGGAAAATGCGGAGGAATTTAGTTGTTCAGAAAGGTAGTCCTTTCTCAGCTGCTATCAGCTGAATATACTATTGTACTTGTGAAGAGCTATTTGATTCAAGAGGATTTATCCAGGAGCAATCATGTGAAGAATGAGATGGTGTGGTTACAGGGGTGCTAGGGCTTCCTGCTGGACTACTGCGCTGGAAATCATCCAGGACCATCATGATGGGCTCACTGTTGGTTATCCTGGTAAAGCAAAGACCTTGGAGTTAATACGTTGCAACTACAATTGGAAGGGCTTGCCTGCTCTGGTGAAATATTATTGTAAAGAGTGCTTTATCTTTAATCAAATGAAACCAAATTGTTAACTTTTAGCGGTGTTGTTGGTACCCGTCCAAAAGGCTGATGGGCCCTGTACTTCCCTATCAGTGGATTTCTATTGTAAAATTACCTGTCTCTGATGGTTATGATGCCATCATGGTGGTTTATGGACCGTTTTATGAAGTTTCCCACTTTATTCCTTTCAAAACTACAATAACCGCAGCTGAGATAGCTAGGCTCTTTGTCACTCATGTATTTGCGCTTCATGAGTTCCCTAAAGAAATTATCAGTGACTGGGGACCCCAGTTTACCTCTATCTTTTGGTAAGAGTTGTGTAAGACTAGTCAGATTTGTCCCTGTCATTCAACTGCCTATCACTTCCATCCAGATGACCATATTGAATGGTAAACCAGTGCTTGGAACAGTTCCTGCAGTGTTACACTGCCATGGATCATTCATGTCATGTGCACATGACATAATAGTGGGGACTAACCCCAAAGGCAAGGCTGAGCGCCAGGAGGCCCAGAGGGTGAAGCTGCAGGCCCTTCCTGACTTGAGGCACACCCTGGACCAACGCTGGGTTTGGGCAAAATATGCCCAGGTTGGGAATAGTGGTGTGCCAAACGCCCAGACATTGACGTCAAGCCAGGTGTTAAACAAACAATTTACTGAATGAATGCAGATGGTTCGATTCAGTTTGTTAAGGAGCGGGATTTCAGAACCTGTTCCATCTTTGAAAAAACACAGTCAGGTTAAATCCAACTTCAATCGATCACTCAAGTGAAGTCACTTTTGGCCTATTCAACCAACTCAGATGGCAGCATCACCCTATTGGTGAGTTAGTGCTTGGGACCACTGCAGCATAACCCCTTTCCCCCATTCAAGCTTAAATACGTTTTCCCTGACCAACATTCCTTGTTGGCCAGCTTCCCAAATAAACTTTTTCCATTAAAAGTTTATTTTTAATTTTATGATATTCTAAATGCTCCAGTGTGCAAACCTCTTCAAGGAGGTCTCAAGCTCCATTAAACTCGCCATAGCAAATTCCTTGCCGCTATCCCTTTGTGCACCATTTGTTCGCCCAGGTTTCCTCCAACCTGGGCCGCTTAGCCCCTTTTTCTATGTGCACCGCGTCGCTTTTGGTGGGTTTTTTTATTGGAAAACTCGCACTTCTATGCCTGTGTAGTTATCGCTCCAGCACCCTCTACTGGGCTCTAATTACTTTAGCATTAATGGCTGGTTCTCTAGCGTTGGTCTTGTGCACCTTGCACTGCCACACTGGGAACAGGAGAGTTATAGACACTCTTCTTACATTAGTTGACCAATCTATTTTTCTTACATGCACAAACTTTTTCCGTGTGGAACTTTTCTGAAGTGGAAACAGTGGCCATCGGCTGTGGACTCCAGCTGTTGTTAGATGCACCGCTGTTTCCTCTTTTTCCCAAAAATTGGAGCAACTTGGCATTATTTTGGTTGCCTCCAACTGGAAAGTATCCACCCTTCATGTTCATACCTGGTGGATTTAGACACTTCGAGGTCTGAAGGTCATGATTCCCCAACTTTCCACCGAATTTCTCAATGTCAATTTAAATAAATGAGTTTTCTTTCGCCCGCGCGTTCAGCCAATGCTGTCAGAATTGGTGCAGATGGGCCTAGGGGTGTTGGCCATGGATATCGTCAGGCATTCCATCATGGTTCAAGGGACAAGGTTGTTTGCATCTAAAAACGCGTTTTATAACGAAAACCTGAGATATACCTCTGAACCAATTTTTCCCTCTCATGGTTCAGATCTTGAACCCATTTCTGTGTATGGAATCACACCAGAAAATCCCCGTTTAATCTCTTCCATGATTCTCAGCACTCAGGAAGTTGAAAAAGAGCTGCGCCTACTATATGAAAACGTTTATGCACCTGCAGAAGACATGGAGGGGTATGTGGCATCAGTAGTAAGTGTGGCCAACTATTCCTACCCCTTTTTTGATTCACCAGACCTACCCTTATGGATTGCTCAAGCCAGAAGAAAATCTATATGAGCTGGGTGCGTTTCCGCTTTTTATAAATTCCACTATGGATACTTTCTCTTGACTGCTACCTTTAAATCCTCTCTTGGGAAGTTCAGCACAACTATTTTAGTGGATACCGGTGCCACAAACAATTTTATTGACCAAGATCTGGATGACTACCTAGAGTTGAGTTACTCACCAGGTGGTATGGCTAGAGGTGGGGTTTCTCAAGATATCCTACTTTAAACGTCATAGGGTTGGTGGATTACCAGGTGGGAGCTTATCTTATGTCTAACCATTTCCAAGCTATCAAGCACCTCTTGTTCCCCATTATTTTGGGGGTTGAATGGTGGAGAAAGTTTGACGTCCGCACTAATTTGAAAGAGAACATGCTATCCTTGTCTTTGGCAAATGGTCACCAGTTGATTGTTCCCTTGTCGGAGGATAACGTCCAGGGCCTATTACCTCATTAGCCCAATGTTCCCACCCCTTATCTTGCTCCTTTTCTAAAGACCCCATCCTCAGTGGGATTTTCCTTACCTTCCTGTTTGGTGGGTTTGGAATCCTCTTTTGATGCAAGATCCGCCAACGCACTCCCTGAGCACTCTGAGTTTGATTGTGACTTCAAGCTCACTGTGGATCTGGTGCGTATATCTTCCCCCATTTACCCATTAACTGTCCTGGAGGAAGTAGCGCTGGATGTGTGGGTGAAGGAACAGTTGGCCAAATGTGCTATTTTTCAGCGTACCTCCCCTGTATGCTCCCCACTGCTATTTGTGGAGAAGTCTGATGGTGCTTTACGCCCCTTCGTAGACTATGGTAACCTCAATAACGTTACTGTACCAGACATCCATCCCATCCCTTTGGATTCCCAGATTGCACGCTATGTGGAGAAGGCGAAGGTCTTCTCCAAGCTAATTTGCCTCAATGCGTTCAATCAGATCCGGATTAAAAAGGGACAAGAGCGGTTGACTACATTCTGTATAAAAAAAGGAATTTTTCAGTTTCTGGCATGCCCTTTGGGCTTAAGAATGCCCCTGCTAGCTTTCAACGCTGCATTGATGCAGCGTTGGGGGACTTGTTAGGGGTATGCGCGGTTGCCTACATGAATGACATTCTGGTGTTTTTCCCCAACCATGAGTCCCATGCAGTACACCTTTGGCAAGTGGTGGAGAGGTTAAAGGCAGCAAGCCTTACGTTGAAAATTTCAAAGTGCAAGTTCTTCAAGTCCCAGGTCACGTTTCAGGGCAACGTCATGTTTGACCAGGGACACATGATAGCTCCAGACAAGGAGAAGGCGATTAGTGAGTGGCCTACCCCCACCTTGGTTAAGGAATTAAGGAGATTTTTGGGGACGTTCACGTTTCTTAAGAAGTTCACTCCTAATCTGTCTGAGGTGGCAGCTCCCTATACAAGGCTAACGGTGCCAAGGTGCTTCAGTGGTCCCCCATATTGGAGGATGCTTTCCAAGCAGTGAAGTGCACCCTGTTGTCCACGACTGTTCCTCGCTATGTCTACCCTTCAAAGAAGTTCATTGTGTATACTTATGCCTCTAACTTCGCCATAGCGGCCGCCTTGTTACAAGTAGGCAAAGATGGGATAGAGCATCCAGTGGGATATTTTTCTAGGAAAATGTCTTAGCCTGAGTTACTTTACGCCGTTTATGACAAAGAGTTACTAGCAGTGGTGGAGGCGCTAACATATTGGCGTCACCACTTACATGGCTCAACCCAATCATTCTGCATACATACAGATCACCGTGCCTTGCTGTACTACCGCGCCCCTCATGTCCTAACCCCACGGCAGACCCGGTGGCATGAGAACCTTACTTAATTTTCCTTTTCTTATTAATTCATTGAGGGCTAGGATAATGGTTTGGCGGATGCTTTAAGCTGCAACCCTGCTTTAACTTCTGATCCAAAGGAGGTAGAAGTCCACAACACACATGTGATGATTCCTCAAAATAAAATTCTTTCTCAATTTCCCTCTATCCTGGCCAACGGTCCAGCGCTTGCACCTCTGGAAAACGCAGAGGTATATGATATGTTCTGAAAGGTAGTCCTTTATCAACCATTGTCACCCAAATATACTATGGTACTTGATAAGAGCGCTTTAAATCAAGAGGGTCTATCCAGGGGTTATCATGTAAAGGACGAGATGTTTTGGTTTTAGGGGCGCCTTTGGGTACCTGCTGGACCACTGCGCCTGGAAATCATCCGGGACCATCATGATGAATCACCTTTGGTCATCCTGGGAAAGCAAAGACCTTGGAGTTGATACGTTGCACCTACGATTGGAAGGGCTTGCCTGCTCAAGTGGGGCGGTATTGTAAAGAGTGCTGATCTGCAATCAGATGAAACCCAATCGTCAACTTTTAGCAGGGTAGTTGGTACCTTTCCAAAAGGCTGATGGGCTCTGGACTTCTCTTTTGGTTGATTTCATTGTGGAGTTATCTGCGTCTGATGGTTACGATGCCATCATGGTGGTGGTGGACCGTTTTACAAAGTTTGCCCATTTAATTCCTTGCAGAACTACAATAACTGCGTCAGAGATGGCTAGGCTCTTTTTCACGCATGTGTTTGCGCTCCATGGGGTTCTCTAAAGAAATTATCAGTGACTGGGGACCACAATCTACCTCCGTTTCTGGGAAGAGTTGTGTAAGACTCTTCAGATTAGCCCTTGCCGTTCAACTGCCTATCACGCTCAATTAGATGGGCAGACAGAGCGAGTGAAACAGTGTTTGGAACAGTTTCTGTGGTGTTACACTGCTGCAGATCATTCATATTGGGTTTCTCAACTCCCTATGGCCCAATTTAGTTACAACAACACTATGTATTCTTCTTTCATTTGTTCACCTTTTTTTGCCAGCCATGGCTTTAGCCCCGCCTTTAACCTGGAGCTCAGCTGTGGTTCTAAGGTTGAAGCGGTGGTGGACTTTGCCAAAACTATCAAGAAGGTCCACCAAGGGTTTCCACAAGTTTGGAGGCGGCAATGCAAGTTTACGAGGAGAATTCTGATGGTAAGCACCAAATGTTACCAGCATACAAGGAAGTGGATCTCGTGATGCTAGATGCTCATAACATCCCTATCAAGCAGCCATGCAAGAATCTTGGACCAAAGAGGATTAGCCCCTACCGCATTGTTATAAAGGTGGGCCATGCCTCCTACCGCTAGATCTTCCCTCTTCATTTTGGATCTTCTCTGTCTTCCATGAAAGCAAATTGACATTGTTTGAGGGCCCCCACCAGAGAGATCTGAGACCTATCTCGTGGATGGGTCACCAGAGTGGGAAGGTGAAGAGATAGTAGCCTCCCGCCATGTTAAGAGAAGACTTGAGTACCTGGTATCCTGGAAGGGATTTGATGCGGCAGAGAACAGTTGGGTTCCAGCACATGACTGTGCGCATGCCCAAGATCTGATTGAAGCCTTCCAAGAGCGTTTCCCCAAGGCTGCTGGATCTCAACCCAAACTGACCATTGCTGCAATGAAGTTGGCCCCAGCCCAAAAGAACTTTCTCTCTTGCACAAGCCCCTGGAGGGGGTCAAGCCCCATCAGGAGGAGAGGGTAATGTCATGGTCAAATACATCATAGTGGGGACCAACCTTAAGGATAAGGATGGGCGCCAAGAGGTCCAGAAGGTGAAGCTACAGGACTCCTGACTTTAGGCATACACTAGACCAACGCTGGGTACAGGCTAAATATGCTCAGGTTGGTACTAGTGAGGTACCAAATGCCCTGCCCCTTACGTCAGCCCAGGCATTAAACAGATGGTCTATTTAACTAACTTGGATGGTTCCATTCTGTTAATCAAGGAATGGGGTTTTAAAACCCGTTCCATTTAAGAAACAAAGCGTTTGCGTTGGATCCAACTTCAATCAATTACTCAAGTAAAGTCAGTTTTGGCATATTTGACAAATTTGGATGGAAGTGTCTCCCTATTGGTGTGTCAGTGCTTGGACCCACTTCAGTGTACCCCATATTCCCCCGACATAGTTTAATTATGTTTCCATGACCAACATTCATTGTTGGTCGACTTCCAAATAAACATTTTCCCCAATTTTACTTTTTATTTTATGATTTTAAAATGCTTCTTTGCGCAAACCTCTTCGAGGAGGTCTCTCGCTCTTTTAACCTAGCCATTTTCAAATATATTAAAGCTATCCCCTAGTGCACCGTTGGCTCGCCCAGGTACCCTCCAACCTGTGTCACTTACCACCTTCCTCTTTGTGCACTGCGTCGCTTTTGGTGAGTCATTTATTATAAAACTCGCACTTCTATGCCTAAGTTGTTATTGCTCCAGAACCCTCTGCTGGGCTCAAATAACTTTTGCACTAACGGCTAGTTCCCTGGGGTTTTCCTTGTGCGCCGTGCACTACCACGCTGGGAACAGGAGAGTTATAGATACTCTCCTTAAATACTCACATACATTCTGGGTTTCTGCCATGTTTGAAACTCTGGACACCAACAACTCGGTCTATTACCTCCACATAAAGGCACGACTTGTGAACATGTTTTTCCCCCAAGGGTGAATTGGATTAAGTGATGGTCGGCCAATGGGTGGTGCTAGAGTGGGCCTGTTGGGTGACATATTCTGCATCTGCTCCCTTCCCATATGCTTATCCTAGCCTGGATGATTTTCTCGTGGATTGTCTGGCGCTTGGCACATCCTTTTACCCTAAAGCTGAAACACAAAACCACGTTTGCTGCCCTATACATCTACTTCCCCCCTTGATCGCATACTCCTTGCTATTCCAAGACCACTAGCGGGTCATGGTTATGGGCCTTGCTCCTGGTAGCCTAAAAGCGCATTTGCTTTAATCAGCTGGTTGAATTGCCACCTCCCCAACCCTTACCCTGGATGCCTATTCACATTGCCTCTAGCAGTTCATTTTCCAAGACCTCTCCCCATTCTGTTGGTGTTTCATCCCCAATGCTGGTACTGACCCCCTCTCTTTCAATAGCACATCCTCCTTCTTTTACAATCCCAAATGGCTCAGTGAATTCAAGTCACCTACAAGATAACAGTAATAAAAGAAGTGTGATTCCCTCTGATTAAAGTGAAAGTACCTCCAAAAGAATCAGAGGCGGTGAGGTGATCATGAGGAAGAATGAAAGATGGTCTAATATATTTCTTTGCAATTTAATAGAATGTGTTATTATCTTATCATTATTTACATTATTTTTATTTGTTTAATTATTGTGTTATATTGGTGTTGGCACTATAGTTCTTTGGACTGGCGCCGGGGTTTGTGGTGGCTCAAAGTTGGAAAATTTGGAAAGAGCGCTAAGGAGGAAATGGGAAAATGGGTTATAATACCGAATATTTTATTAAACTAAAAGGCTTCAATATTTATAGGGTGCGTTGAAACTCGGTGCCTTTAGGATTGTTGGGGCCTCCTCCGTTCAGGATATTTAATAATCTTCCAGAATGGCCTCCTTGTGGGCATCCTTAATGGGTAGCGTTGCTCACCTGGCTGAATGGGTGGAAACGCCGCCCCACTTACTCAGGAATAGGGGAAGAGAATCCTGAAATTGCTTTAGATTGGATAGGTTCGATGACCAATTTGGCATGGCCTGATTTGGAAGAAGGGAATTTAATTAATTTTTATCTTGAATTCTGACAATGCCCCCCTCAAGCTCCTGTCATAGGGGAATAAACAGCCGTAGGAACTGACCATGCACCCAATTTACTACAGTCCCTTGATTGAAGTTGGCAATGGAGTACTCAGACTTCGCCTTATGTATGACTTTGTAGGGTCCAGACCAAAGTACGTCGAGCTTATTCCTTCAACTTCCAGGTTGATGATGATAGAAGAGAACAAGGTCACCTTATTGAAAATCTGGTAAGGAGGGTCATCTGAGGTTATATCGGGATGTCTCTCTTCCAGTGGTGGTAATAATGCCTTGAGTGACTTGAGCTTGAAGCCGGACAATTTCATTGGCTAAAGCCCTCATAGTTAGTTCAGAGTTCTCAGGGGTGGAGGCTTTGAGCAGGGGCTGGACGCTACTGGGTAGCAAAGTTGCCCGCCCATATAGGGCTTCAAATGGGGACATCTTGATGACATGGTGATAGCTTACCCTGTAGGCAAGCGAGGCGCTGGGTAGATAATGGTTCCAACGGGAAGGATCTGAGGCGGCCAACTTCTGTAGGATGGAAACAAGAGTTTCATTAGCACGTTCTACCGCCCTGTTAGTAGACAGGTGGTAGGTGGAAGAGAAACTCTGAGTAGTGTCAAATAGAGAAGTTAGTTCCTGTACTACCTGGGAGGTGAAGTTCAACCCATTGTCCAAAAGTAAGGTCTGGGGGCACCCATGCTGGGTGAAAATGGAGCGAACAAGAAAAAGAGCAGTAGCCTTAGTGGTGGCCGCAGAAATGAGATCGCCTCGACCCACTTAGTTAAGTGGTCTATAGCTAGGATAATATACTTATGACCATGCAACCCTGTTGGAAGGGGACCCACCACGTCAATACTAATGACATTTAAGGGTTTGGTTGGGGCAGTGACTGAGTAATGATATCGAGGGTTGGCTTGGTCTTGGGATTGGCAGGTCATACAAGCTTCCAGAACCTCTTGGATGGTTTCTACCATTTGGTCCCAGTAGCAGTGTGACTTCAGCCACTCATGGGTCTTCTTGACCGCACCATGTCCAACAGTAGAATGGCCTTCCAGGATGATGTCAGTTTGTGAGGAGGGTTGGATATAGGGAAGCCACTTCTTGTTGACTTTCTTGTAGAGTAGCCCATCCTTGATTTGAGTGTCTTGAGTCATTAGCGGAGCTTGTCCTGACCCTCAGGAGTTTCTAGTTACCATTGTTCGGGCTGTCCTATTAGGTCATAGAGCCAATCTTCCTCAGGGGCAAAACTGCTAGTACCGGCATCCTGGAGAGGCCGTCAGCATTCTGGTGTATTGTGCCTGCGCGGTGTATGATGGTGAAAATTGTAGCTTTGCAGTTGTAGGGCCCACCTGGCTAGACGACCATTGAGGTCTTTCATTTGTTGAAGCCAATGGAGTGAAGAGTGGTCTGTAATAATAGTAAAATGAGTACCATAGAGGTAAGGCCAAAAATGGTTGATGGCTAAAAGGACGGCTAGACATTCCCTCTCAGTGACACTGTAGTTCTGCTCAGCCTTACTTAGCGTCTTACTAAAAATAAGCCACGGGGTGATCGACCTGGTTCTCATCATGTTGAGCCAGGATAGCCCTGATGGCGAAATTGCTCGTGTCCATGAACAACAAGAAAGGTTGGTAAAAGAAAGGATGAATTAGAACAGGTTTAGCCATAAAGCTGTATGTAAAGCGTTAAAATCCTGTTCCTGCTCAGGCCACCACTTGAACGGTACATTCTTTTGCAGGAGATAGAACAGTGGCTCAACTAGGTCAACAAACTGTGGGATGAACTGATGGTAATAGCCCACCATATCAAAGAAAGACTTGAATATCTCATAAGCTTTGGGGGGCACGACATCATTACTATGGTGTTGACTTTTTTGGGTGTAGGTTGGATGCCACGCTTAGAGACCTTGTGCCCTAGAAACTCTAGATCAGTCTGGAAGAAGGAGCACTTCGAGAGCTTGATCTTGATGGAGGCCTTCCTGAGACGTTCAAAGACTTCCTTGAGATGCTCTATATGTCCATTAAAAGTTCGCGAAAAACAATAATGTCATCCAGGTAGATGAGGATACATGAGAGCTTCAAGTCCCCAAGGATCACATCCATGGCACGCTGGAACGTGGCTGGGGCGTTACAGAGGCCTTGGGACATCTGAATGGGCTCAAATAGCCCCTTGTTGGCGATTAGAGTGCACTTGGCTCAGTCTTTGGGGGCGAGCTCAACCTGCCAATACCCACTGGTGAGGTTTATGGCTGAGAAGTACTGGGAACCGGCAAGCAGATGGAGAGAATCGTCAATCTGGGGCCGGGGATAACTGTCCTTCTTGGTGATGGTGTGGAGTTGTCAATAATCCATCACCACCCAGTGCTTGCCATCCTTCTTTCAGACCGGTAGAAGAGGGGAGGCTCAAGGACTACATGAAGTGACCAAGAGCCCAGCGTTGAGCAGCTGTTTAAGATTCACCGTAACCTGGGCCTCTTCGACCTTGCTCTTGTGGTAAGGCCAGGACCAAAAAGGGGGCATCCCCAGTTTCCACATGGTGGAGGACTCCATTCATTCTTCCAAAATCATAGGTTGAAGTTGAGAATATGTCCGACTATTCCTCCAAGAGCTCATGAATCTTGAGTCGCTGTTCGTCAGAGAGGTCCTTTCCAATATTAGCGTCAGCCAGATTAACTGAGGGTGGCGACTCCAAGCCAAAATCCCTTAAATCCCCAAAGCTTTGGACATGGCAACAGCCCCTATCAGTAACAGGCAGATGCAAGCGGCGGGTTGGTTTGGACCTACAATTTTTGGTTTGTCAGTCAGGTTGGCTAGCAACACAGATATAGATCCAGCATACGCTGGATCAAGGATCCCGGGGCAGGTCAGCACTTCCTTGGGAGATAGGTTATCTAAACCTCAGACTTCCAGTAATTACCCGAGGGAATATTGACATGGACCCAGGTGTTGATGATGACTTGGGATTTTGGGGGTACAGTATTCACCCGGGGTAAATAGATTGGCATCCCTTCTAGCCCATCAACAGCAGGAGTAGTAGTCAGACTAAAGAGCCCTTGATGTGATACTCAAGCAGATCGTTTCAGCCTTCAGTCTCCAGTTGGCAGGCTTGGGCCTTGACCTCAGCCTTAAAGTCATGAGCAGTTTCAAAAACCAGAGGGACTCGATGTCCTAGAAGGGAGAGGAAACCACCATCATAATGGAGCACCGCCAAATAGTCTCAAAGTAACTGAGTTCCGAGGAGCAGATCATAACTGGGGTTGTCTAGTGAAACCGTGGGGGTGTTCACAGCAAGCTTTCCAAAATGCAATGGTAAGGAGGAATAAGCTCCTATAGATTGGGTACATTGTGGGCCAGCCGTGCTATATTCCATGTAGTGGGGCAGGTCTGGAGCAATCTTGACTCGTCTCATCAACTTAGAGGAGATGACGTTCATGGGGGGGAGCCACTATCAACTATGGCGAAAACTGGAATATTGTGGACCCAGATGGTGAATCGGGTAACTAAACTTCCAAATTGGGGCGGTAACGTGATAAACATGGGAGAATCATCAGAAGATGAGTAAGCAGTATCAACATCTTTATTGTCATCAAATACTGCAACTACTTCCTCTGGTATGACAGCTTCTGGTTCATGCACAGGGGATACTTGAGGCTGGGTAGGGATGTCAGCATAAAGCGCCTCATCCTTCATGCTGACGGCCCTTTTCCCGCCTCCTCAGCAAGACGTTTCCAGAAAGTCTTAGCGCTAAGTCTAAAGCCATTACAATAGGTGCATCAAAGATGTGGATTCTTCTGGTTTTCGAATACATGGACCCAAGGACGGTTAGAAGGGCCAGTAGATGTAGCCTTAAAGTGTAGGGTCGAGGCAGTGATCTCATTGAGGGCCTCCTTGATCTCCCTAATACAGGTGAACCCAATCTTCTGCCTAATAATATGCATTTGGACCTCAGGATAGGACCCCAAGGCAGAGATAACAGCGGTGATAGCGTCTTCCAGAGTGATACAATTCGTTGTGGCCAAAGGTTGTGCCTGGGCGTAGAAATGGTTGGCAAACTCCATAGGGTTTTCTCCTTTGTTCAGTCAAATGCCCATGAACGCTTGCTTTTGGTTGGCCAGAGTTTGGTTGCTTCCAAACTCTTGGATCAAGGAGGTACGGACCTGTTACCAGGTGTTACACTCCTTCAAATGGGGGCCATGATTTCCTGGGCGGTGCTATCTAGACAGGAGTGAATATGCTTCACCTTCTGTCGATCAGTGGCCTCCTCCATGGAGCTCTCATAGGCATACAGAAAGGAGGTGATACTTTCTCATCCGGGAGTGAACCTTTCCCTGAAATTAGGTTTAAAGTTAGCTACGATGGGAGTGGAAAGGGTGTTAATGCTGGGATGGGTACTGGCTCCAAGATCTCCATTTCCGCATAATCCTGAGGAGCCCGCTGATCCAACCACCTCCAAAAGCCTTCTAAGTCCTCTTGGATGTAATCCCAATTCTGGCTGAAGGTGGAAGCAGAAGCCTTATTGGCAACCTTCTTCTTTAGGATTGAATCTCGGTGTTCTGATGATGGAGCTGGTTTTTGATGGTGGTCAACTGGGTTTTGAACCCTTGACAAGTTTGTTCAAGCTGGGAGATATGAGCGTCGGTAAGCTTAGTGAAGGCACTGAGGTTATCCATCTCATCTGACAATGCCTCAATAGAGACCCTGGGGTCGAGGGGGACACTGTCCAATCAGATCTTGCATCCCAGTGCCACCTTTTGGATTTGATCTCATAAGGCAGCCAGGGCTGTCATTATATCCCTTTGCTAGGGGTCTTCAGGTTCACCTGATGTTGAAGGGTCCAGGGGCCCTGGAGGACCGCGTGGTCCCTCAGGTCCAGCTGGCCCTTGACGCCCCTCGGAACCTTCTGGCCCAACACTTGTGGGGGTAGTCATGAGAGGCCAGCTCTCAGTAGTGCTGTTGTAGGGATTGTACCAGTTCTTCGACTTGAAGGAGATGCTGGGTCCATGTCACATCAAATAGCTGAGCATTTTGACAAAATTGCTCCTCAAGGTAGCTGGAGATTCCACTATCCAATACTAAAATCTGATCACGGATCTCATTGATTAATCATCTGTTATCAATAATATTTTCGTGATTGTTGTTCACAAAGGAAGAGGTGGCATCATAGAAGTTGATGATCTAGGAATGTAAATTCTGGGTGATCCCTAGTTGCCGGGAGACCTCCTGATGGTGTGTTCTGACTAGCTGGAGGAGGTGATGGATAGTGGGGTGGACAAAGTTACGATGGTAGTGTTCAGGCCCCAGGGTAAGTTTCCCAGCTGGCAATATGGCTGAGGCGTAGAGGTCATACATCTTGGAAGGTATGGAGGAGGCACAGGAGCAGCTGGAGTGGGCGCCCATGGAGTAGATGTCATTTATTAGTTGTTAAAAGATATCATTGAGGTTCTCATACTGGAGTTGGTATTGGCTCCCATATAGGGAGGGCAGCGAGAGTTGAAAGGTGGCCCAAAATTCTAGCCTCTCTGGATGCGGGGCAGCGGTGCATATTACAGGTACTAAACCATTGTGTAACGCTTCTTGACTGACCAGTCATTCGGTCATCAGGGCTGCTATTGTTTTCCATTTTTTGTGATAGACATTTTCACTTAGGACAGCTTGGAGCCCCCTGTAGTGAGCACCACTTCTGTCAGCTCTACAGTTCTTCAGACTGGCGCCAGGGTTTGTGGTGGCTCGAAGCTGGAAAATTTGGAAAGAGCGCCGAGGAGGAAACGGGAAAATGAGTTAGAATACTGAAGATTTTACTAAACTAAAAGGCTTTGATATTTATAGGGTGCATTGGGACTCGGTGCCTTTGGGATCATTGGGGCCTTCTCCGTTCATTATCTTTACTGATCTTCTGGAATGGCCTCCTTGTGGGCGTCCTTAATGGGTAGCGTTGCTCACCTGGCTAAATGGGTGGAAACGTCGCCCCACTTACTCAGGAATAGGGAAGAGAATCATGAAATAGATCGCGCTCAGGTAGGTTCAACGACCAATTCAGCTTGGCCTGATTTGGAAGAAGGGAATTTGATTCTATTTTTTCTCAAATTCTGACAATTGGTATGCTTTTTTATTTTATTTTATCTTTACTATTTTTATTCAATTATTTTTTTTGCAACATGTACTCTACTGTCTATAATACTGAAAAAAACTTAACATGCGCACAGTTGATAACCTGACCACTCACCTGGTCCTTGATGGTGTAGGCAACAGCACCCATTTTCTCTATTATCTCAAAGGGTCCAATACATATGCTAGCTAATTTATCCTTCCACCCAAACCCATGCTGGTCATGGAACAGGACACTTTCTAATATCACAAATTGCAAAAGTCCACTACACTGTAGTTGATTAGAGGCATAATCTTTGTGTAAGAAGAGTAACTATAACTCTCCTGTTTCCAGCGTGGTGGTGCACGTTGCACAGAGACAACGCAGAAAACTAGCTGTAAGTACCAAAGATACTAGAGCCCAGCAGAGGGTGCTGGAGTCATAATAACTAAAGCAAATGAGTGCAATAAATAACCAACCAAAAGCGACATGGAGCAAAAGGAGAGGAGGGGTAAACATCCCAGGTTGGAGGGTACCTGGGCGAGCCAACGGTGCACTAGGGATGATCTCATCATATTTAAAAGGGAATGGTTAAGGTAGTGTGAGACCTCCTTGAAGGGTCTGCACACAGGATTGTCTGAGATGAAATTTAACAAAAATGGTAAAAATAGGGAAGTTTATTGTTGAAAAGTCAACCAACAAGGAATGTTGGTCACAAAAACCAGATTTAAACAACGTCAGGGTAATTTGGGGTCTACTGAAGTGGTCTCAAGCACTGATTCACCAATAGACAAACACTCCCATCTGAATTGGTAGAATACAATAATACTGACTTCACTCAAGTAATCAATTGAAGTTGTATCTGACCCAAATGCATAAAAGGATAGATGACATGGGTTTCAAAACCCCGTTCATCAACTAACAAATTAAACCATCTGCGTTAATTTATTAAATCATCCATTTTAACGCCTGGGCCAACGCAAGAGGCTGGGCATTAGGCACCTCACTAGTACCAACCTGGGCATATTTGGCTTTTACCCAGAGTTGGTCTACTATGTTTCTGAGGTCAGTGAGGGCCTGAAGCTTCACTTTCTGGGCCTCCTGTCGCCCAGCCTAATCCTTGGGGTTAGTACCCACTAACATGTCATATAACCATAGCATTACCCTCTTCTCCCAACGGGGCTTAACCCTCACTCCAGGGGCTTGCTCTAGGAAAAGTTCATTTGGTCTGGGGCCAACTTCATTGTGGCAATGGTAAGTTTGAGTTGAGATCCAGTGGCCTGGGGGAAACGCTTATAGAAAGCTTCACTCAAATCTAGGGCATGCACACAGTCACATGCTAATACCCAACTGTTCTCTGCAGCATCAAAACCATTCCAAGATACCAGGTACTCAAGTTTTCTCTTAACACGGCGGGAGGCTACTATCTCTTCAACTTCCCACTCTGGTGACCCATCCACGAGATAGGCATCAGGAGTCTCTGGTGGGGGGCCCTCAAACAATGTCAATTTGCTTTCATGGAAGACAGAGAAGATCCAAAATGAAGAGGGAAGATCTAGCTGGTAGGAGGCATGGTCCACCTTTCTAACAATGTGGTAGGGGACAATCCTCTTTGGTCTCAGCTTTCTGCATAGCTTCTTGATAGGGATGTTATAAGCATCTAGCATCACGAGATCCCCTGCATTGTACGCATGGCCCACTTGGCGCTTACCATCACCGTTCTCCTTATATAACTGCATAGCCGCCTCCAAGCTTGTGGAAACCCTCTGGTTTACTATTTGAATGTCTTGGCAAAGTCCACCGCCGCTTCAACCTTAGAACCACAGCTGAGCTCCAGGTTAAAGGTGGGGCTAAAGCCATGGCTGGAGAAAAAAGGGGAAAAAATGAAAGAAGAATTCATAGTGTTGTTGTAACTAAATTGGGCCATAGGGAGTTGAGAAATCTAATCTGAATGATCTGCAGCAGTGTAACACCACAGAAACTGTTCCAAGCACTGTTTTACTCGCTCTGTCTGCCCATCTAATTGGGGGTGATAGGCAGTTGAATGGCAAGGACGAATCTGAAGATTATTACACAACTTCCAGAAATGGAGGTAAATTGTGGTCCCCAGTCACTGATAATTTCTTGAGGAACCCACATGGAGCGCAAAAACGTGCGTGACGAAGAGCCTAGCCATCTCTGACGCAGTTATTGTAGTTCTGCAAGGAATGAAATGGGCAAACTTTGTAAAACGGTCCACCACCACCATGATGGCATCGTAACCATCAGACGCAGATAACTCCACAATGAAATCAACCAAAAGAGAAGTCCAGAGCCCATCAGCCTTTTGGAAAGGTACCAATTACCCTGCTAAAAGTTGACGATTGGGTTTCATCTGATTGCAGATCAGGCACTCTTTACAATACCGCCCCACTTGAGCAGGCAAGCCCTTTCAATTGTAGGTGCAACGTATCAACTCCAAGGTTTTTGCTTTCCCAGGATGACCAATGGTGATTCATCATGATGGTCCTGGATGATTTCCAGGAGCAATGGTCCAGCTGGTACCCAAAGGTGCCCCTATAACCACACCATCTCGTCCTTTACATGATAATCCCTGGATAGACCCTCTTGATTTAAAGCGCTCTTATCAAGTACCATAGTATACTCGTCTGATAGCAGCTGAAAAAGGACTACCTTTCTGAACATATCATATTCCTCTGCGTTTTCAGAGGTGCAAGCGCTGGCCCGTTGGCCAGGATAGAGGTAAATTGAGACAGAATTTTATTTTGAGGAATCATCACATGTGTGTTGTGGACTTCTAGCTCCTTTGGATCAGAAGCTAAAGCAGGGTTGCAGCTTAAAGCAGCCTCTAAACCATTCTCTTTGCCTTAGTGAACTCTCAAGAAAAGGCAAATTGGGCAAGGGTCTCATGCCACCAGGTCTGCCGTGGGGTTAGTACATGAGGGGCGCGGTAGTACAGAAAGGCACGGTGATCTGTATGTATGCAGAATGATTGGGTAAAGCCATGCAAGTGGTGACGCAAATATGTTAGCGCCTCCACCATGCTAGCAACTCTTTGTCATAAGCGGCGTAATCTAACTCAGGCGGAGACATTTTACTGGTACAATATCCCACCAGATGCTCTATCCCATCTTCGCCTACTTGTAACATGGCAACCACTATGGCGAAGTTGGAGGCATCAGTAGACACAATGAACTCCTTTGAAGGGCTGACATGGCGAAGCACAGACGTGGACAACAGGGTGTACTTCACTGCTTTGAAAGCATTCTCCAAACGGGGGACCATTGAAGCACCTTTGCACCGCTAGCATTGTATAAGGGAGCTGCCACCTCAGAAAGATTGGGAGTGAACTTCTTGAGAAACGTAAACGTCCCCAAAAAGCTCATCAATTCCTTAAATGAGATAGGGGCGGGCCACTCCCAAATACCCTTCTCCTTGTCTGGAGTTATCATGTGTCCTTAGTCAAACATGACGTTGCCCTGAAACGTGACCTGGGACAAGAAGAACTCACAATTGCTGATCTTTAGTGTAAGACGGGATGCCCTTAACTTCTCCACCACTTGCCAAAGATGTACCACATGGGACTTATGATCAGAGGAAAACACCAGGATATCATCCATGTAAGCAACCGCGCATACCCAAAACAAGTTCTTCAACGCTGCATCAATGCGGCATTGAAAGATAGCAGGGGCATTCTTAAGCCCAAAGGGCATGACCCAAAACTAAAAAATCCCTTTTCTTGCATGGAATGCGGTTAACCACTCTTGTCCCTTTTTTAATCCAGATTTTATTGAATAAATTAAGGCAATCTAACTTGAAAAAACCTTAGCCTTCTCCACATAGCGCGTAATCTTAGAATCCAAAGGAATGGGATGTAGATTGGGCACAGTGCCATTGTTAGGGGCTTTCATAGTTTACGCATGGGCATAGATTACCATCCGCCTTCTCAACAAAGATAAGTGGGTAGAAAACAGGGGAAGTACGCTAAAAAATCGCGCCTTTGGCTAATTGATCCTTCACTCACACATCTAACGCCTCTTCCTCCTGGATGGTCTTTGGGTAAATGGGGGAATATATCCGCAACAGATCCACAGTGAGATTATACCTTTAATCAAACTCAGAGTGATCAGGTAGTGCATTAGCAGATGCGGCATTAAAAAAGGATTCCAAACCCTCCAAAAAAGTAGGGAAACCTCCACGGTGGGCTTCAGCATAGAATTAAGGCTAAGAGTGTGAAGGTGGGGCCAGTGGGGCAATTCGCCCTGGGCGTTCTCCTCCGACAAAGGAACAACTAATATGCGACCATTCTTTAAAGTTAGGGATAGGGTATTCTTTTTTAAGTTGGTTCTAACATTATACTTCCACCACCACTCCACACCCAAGATGATAGGGTACAAGAGGTTTTTGATAGCTTGGAAGTAATTGAATAAGTGGTACTTGCTAACCTGATAGTCCATTGTCCCAATGATCTTCAGAGTAGCAATACCTTGGGACGCACCTCCCTAACCATACCACTTGGCAAGTAACATCCCAAGGTAGTCAGCTAGGCTCTTTTCCATAAAGTTATTAGAGGCTCCAGTATCCACCAGAATAGTGGTGCTGAATTTCCCTAAAGGAGAGGGAAGGGTAGCAGTCAGTAGAAAATACTTGTAATGGTCTTTATTTAAAGCTCAAAACGCTAGTAAATAACCACCAAACTCTTCATCTGGCATTAACATGTCACCTTGGTATGATTTTAAATTAAAAAATGAAGATGGATAATTGGCCACTCTTACTACTGAGGCCACATCTCCCACCCTATCTTCAGCAGGGGCATAAACATTCTATATTGTAAACGCAGTTCCTTTATAACATCATTAGTGCTGCGAATCATGGAAGAGGTCAAACGAGGATTTTCTGGGGTGATTTGATACACAGAAATAGGTTCCATATCTGAGCCATGAGAGAGTAAATATGGTTCAGAGGTATATATAAAGTTTCATTATAGAACGCAGTTTTAGAAGTAAATGATTCTATTCCCATAACAGCAATGCCCAACTTTATTCAAGGCCAACACCCCCAGACCCATCTGCGCCAATTCCAACAACATTGTCAGAATGTGCTGATGAAGTAAACCCCATTTATTAGATTGATTACGTAAATTTCGGCAGAAAGTTAGGGAATCACAATTTTTAGACCCAGAAGCGTCCATATCCATTAGGTACAAGCATTAAGGGTGGGCACTTTCCAGTTGGAGGCAGCCAAAATAACGCTGTGATGCTCCAACCTTCAGTAAAAAGAGGAAACAGCAGTGAGGCTGACCACAGCTGAAGCCCACAGTTGGCGCCCACAATTTGCACTTTGGAAAAGTCCTACATGGAAAAAGTTTGTGCATATAAAATTAAGTAGATGGTCAACTAATTTATGGAGAGTGTCTATAACTCTCCTGTTTCCAGCGTGGTGAAGCACGGTGCACAGAGCCAACGCAGAAAAAAGCTGTAAGTACCAAAGCTACTAGAGCCCAGCAGAGGGTGCTGGAGTCATAATAACTAAAGCAAATGAGTGCAATAAATAATTAACCAAAAGCGACATGGTGCACAAGGAGAGGAGGGGTAAACATCCCAGGTTGGAGGGTACCTGGGCGAGCCAACGGTGCACTAGGGGATAATATCATCATATTTAAAAGGGAATGGTTAAGGTAGTGTGAGACCTCCTTGAAGGGTCTGCACACAGGATTGTCTGATATAAAATTTAACAAAAATGGTAAAAATAGGGAAGTTTATTGTTGAAAAGTCGACCAACAAGGAATGTTGGTCACAAAAACCAAATTTAAACAACGTCAGGGTAATTTGGGGTCTACTGAAGTGGTCCCAAGCAATGATTCACTAATAGGCTAACACTCCCATCTGAATTGGTAGAATACACCAATACTGACTTCACTCAAGTAATCAATTGAAGTTGTATCTGACCCAAATGCATAAAAGGATAGATGACATGGGTTTCAAAACCCCGTTCATCAACTAACAAATTGAACCATCTTCGTTAATTGATTAAACCATTCATTTTAACGCCTGGGCCAACGCAAGGGGCTGGGCATTAGGCACCTCACTAGTACCAACCTGGGTATAATTGGCTTGTACCCAGCGTTGGTCTACTGTGTGCCTGAGGTCAGTGAGGGCCTGAAGCTTCACCTTCTGGGCCTCCTGTCGCCCAGCCTTATCCTTGGGGTTGGTACCCACTATCATGTCATTTAAACATGACACTTTGATCTTCTTAGCTAGACTGGTTGAGTACCCTACAGTCTGAAGTTTATTAGAGCAGACATTAATTTCATCAAAATAGAATTTCAGATCTATCACTTTGGTAGACTTTAATCAGGAATAAAGTAGTTCAGGCAGGTATGGGTGCCTTTCATAATCCACCTGGAAAGGGCTCCTTCCAGTTGCAGAGTGATAACGAATGTTATAGGTGAATTAGCGGTGGAGAGGAGGGTATCCAGTCCGATAGTATATCCTTCACCAGCTTCCTGAGTACATCCACCATTGTTCCATTAACACACTCAATCATTCCATTAGACTCAGGATGGTATGAGGTTATTAGATCTCCGCATACGGCCATTAATTCGTATAACTAAGGGAGAATGTGTGAGGAGAAGTTAGTTCAATTGCCAGTAAGATTGAACTGTGGGCAGCCGTGCCATTGAATTATGCACTCCATTATGAACTTGGCAATGGTGACTGCTCTAAATTCTCAAACCACCCAAGCCTACAACCATTTTTATTAAATAATCTATTGCTACCAAGATATACTTGGATCGATTTGTTCCCATCAGCAAGGGCCCCACAACATCAAAAGACATTGTGAGCACGTCAACTTGGGTTTGACCAACTAAAAGGATGTCTTTTGGCGAAAGAGAATTTCTACTTGGCATTGATGACAACAGTAAATAGTTTTGAGCACGTCAGAGTACATGCTCTCTTAAAAATAGTGTGTTCACAAGAACTCTAATGTTTTGCATAACTCTCAATGCCCTACCACCTTGTGAGCGCTCAGAATATTGTTTGTCCAGGCAGACAGCTTCAGGAAGCTCAGCTTAACATCACCAATCTTCTTATAAAGCTCACCATTTTTCAGAACTTATAAGCTCCTAATCTGTCCAATGCTCAGATAACTCAAGTTGGTTTGTCAGCATATATTTACCATTGCCCAGCTTTCATAAATTAAATTGCTCATATCCACCATTATGACTATCGTTGTAGCTGTGATAAGCAGTTAGCGTTCCTACGCTTTAAACCAGGATAGTAAAGTTTTCTCAAAATTATAGGCTTAAAGCTTGAGAGCCCACCATGCAAGGCGTCCCTCTGGCTCTTAAAGATTCTGTAGCCATTGCAAAAAATCTTGGTCAGTCATGATCTTAAATTTTACTTCATGAAGTACGCTATGAACAGTTTATGCTTAGATTACAGCTAAAAGCTCCTGCTCAGTCACAGTGTTATCCTTCTCATGACAATAAAAATTAACTGCAGTAAGCGAGAGGTTGCTCCACCCCCCAATGTCCTGCTGAGATAATATCGTTATAATGGTGGAAAGGGAAGCGTCTAATTAGACAATAAACTCCTCCTTGAAGTTTAGATATTGCAACAATGGCACTGATCAATTCCATTTTGAGAGTATCAAAGGCGCTCTGATTAAGCTACATCCATTTAAATGTAGCATCATTCTAAAGAAGCTCTAAGAGTGAGGCCCTGATACAGATGAAATTTGGAATAAACCGTCTGAAATACCCAACAATGCCTAGAAACACCTAGATGTCCCACTTAGTACTAGGTTGAGTCATCTTCTGGATAGCTTTCACCTTATCTAGTTGCAGTTTAAGTCCACCAACGTCTATTTGTAAATACAAAGTAATCTAATTGGGATTTAAAGGAGCGGCATTTGTGGGTTTTAATTTTTAATTTAGCTTTGAAATCCAGTAAAAACCTCTTTTATATAAATAAGATGCTCTGAAAACATCCTTGAGAAGAAGTTAATGTCATTCTCAGCGTAACAGTTCTCTTGAATGACGCTGAAGATAAAAATGGAAAGAAGCTGAGAATTAATTGAGAAGTCAAAAAATGAACTAGATGGGGTGTATAGAATAAATTGCTAAGTTAGAAAACGCCTTTATTTATAGGGCGTGTCAAGGTTTTGAGTTGACTGGACAAAAATCCTGGTAGAGCTATGGCGGCTTGATAAGAATCCACTGACTAGGATGATTATTTACAAGTACTTGAGCGCCTCAAGATGAGGCGATATTGGGTTATAACAGGTTGATATTAGATCGCCTATAAGTGAGGTGATAAGGCGATGTTGATATTTGGCATATATTATTTAGTCGCCTTAAACTAAGGCAATAGAGAATTTAGGAATAAGAATCCAAAACCAATAAGAATATGGCAGACCTGAATAGTATAAGCAATGGAACAGTATCATCTGAAGTTACTGATATATAAGAGAGATGAGGTGAAAGAGAGAGGAGGCTATTAACAGTTTGGAAGAGAGTGTAACAGTGAAGAACCTCTGTATTTCTTAAATAAATAAAAGTTTTGTCAGGACAATTGCTCATATTTTAGTATATATTCAGGTGTGTTTGGAGGACCAATGATCCCCATATAATCGGTCCATTGTTCAGTGGGTTTGAACTGTGCAACCATTAAGGCATATCCCAACAGTATACCCAATACCATAACAGTGGTGCTTACTACAGAGGAACCATTAATCAACCACTAAAAATTAAAAATATCCAGTCGCCGGCCATGTCACAACAAGTCTGCTTTGCCAGGGAATCTTCATGAAGCACTGCACCAGCAAATTTGAGAAACTCAAACTCACTTTAGATGCAGTGCTAAAAAAACAGGATGAACTTCGTCAAGAATGGAATGACGTTATGAACCAGCTTAACATCACATTTAGCAAAATGCAAATTCTGGGACAACAAAAAAAACAACTCGCTCATCACTTAGATGGCACTACCATATGACTGCATTGCACAGAACATAAATTAAATGGTACCTCCCAGCCCTCTCATTAGGAAGAGGAATAATGACAAGGGGCTGCTTGGGGAGAACTATATAATGAGGAATATGACATTGGCAGGAGCTACTACACCCATGAGGGCAGCTCTGGATGTGGTTGTGAATCAGAAAACCAATTCCCTCAATTGATGGTAGTGTTGCCCACTGCAGAGGCCCACGCTACCTCTAAAGCAGCGGACATCCCAACATCCACTGGACCAGATCCTCATTGAGAGACTGCTTATGGGCCTTGACCCACTAATCAGTATGCCCCAAAAAGTTACATCTATGAGTAGGACGAGGAGGTCTATATCAAGAAGCTGTACCCATTTGATTACAATGAGAATATTTACGGCTTCTTTAAACGTTTTGAGTTTGCAGTGGAAGGCGCCTCAGATCAGCGTAAAGCTAAACCAATGGTATCTGCCTTGGATGTTGAGGGCCAATAAAGTCACCTGCTACCTTCCAAAAATCTCCATTACCTACCAAGAAGTGAAGGATACCATTCTGCAACTGTTTGGGGGTATCTCAAAAATGTTATAGCGGAAGGCGGAGTTCTTGACTATTGGGTTCCACCATAATGAGACCCTTACAGAGTTCGCTGACCAGTTTATAGCAGAAGCTCATGTGCTGGTTGGGGCAGGCGTTCTATCAGAAGCTGAAATGTGCATTACAATGACCTTTACGATGAAGCCATACCATGAGCTCTACAATGTCATTTCTCTGATTTTGGATGACAAAATTTCCCTACTCAAAATTGTTCAGTTCTTGCGCCATATATCTGCTAACTTCCCTCAGGCCAATACATAGTGGAAACATATTGCTGCCTCTGGACCCTCTTATTTGGGGGATACTCTTGTCCTGCCCACATTCCGCCTAGTAGCCCACCAGATTTATTATAATTCCGCGCCTTGTCCTTGGGCAAATTATCCCAAAAGTTTGACTTCCACTCCAGTCCCGTTTACAAAATTGTCAGCAACCTCCTACTGAACTGGACCTGGTTATGATAAATGTCAGCAATTGTCTTACTGACATGGCCCTGATTATGCCAGACGTCAACAAAATTATCATCCTGGACCCTCTTATGAGAACCAAGAACGTGGCTCTTATGGGGTTAATTGCTTTGAATGCGGTCGCCCTGGCCACCTGGCATAGAGTTGCCCAAACCATCATGTTTGCTACATGCAACAGGATCAATACTACCAGGGAAAGATGGAACGGAGTAGAAATGGTACTCTCTACCTCTGCTATCCTAACCCTGAACGTCCCACCTGAATCAATTGTAGTATATCCAGAGGAAGTCCCTCAATATGATGATGGGATTTTATACCAGCAACCAGTTGTAGGAGTGAGCGTACTGATGCAAACTCAATCCAAGGTTATGGCAGATGAAGGACCTCAGGAGCAATCAAAGCTGTACGCCTGCCAAATGCTTGATCAAGCTTGTAAAAATTTATTGTTCTTGGTTATTATTGGCAAACAACCCCAATAAACTTATTACTGCACAGGTTCAGTTCTGGTGCACTTCTACGCGTTGTATAGTATAGAATATTATCAGTTGATAATAGCATGTTGACTACCATATGTAGTTGAGTGGAATTCTTATATCTCATACCAATGCTCAGCCAGTATTCTCGCTCAAAACACTTGAGATGTCTTGATATAGGGATTCGTTTCCTCATTCTGTACAACCCAATATTCTCTGAGATTCCCTGGTGACAGTCTCTTAAGTCTAACACACAGTCAGCAGCAATCCACAATTGTTTCTCCTTCTTCTCAAGATCCCCGCTCAGATCTTTACTCTTTTAGTCAAAGAGTCTTCCAATTATTGCACACAGCAATAATATCTTTGAGAAGAATAGAACAATTGAAAGCTGATTATAGTTTACTCTTAAACTGTATACTGGATGAAAACTATAGAACTGTATATCTGTAGTATTATCCAACTAACTAACTAACTGCTTTTTATTAAGAGTGAATTTTAGGGGATTTATTGTGGGGATTCAGTTATCTAACCCTTGGTTGACACCTCTTTCATAAAACGGCAGCCATTGCCATTGAATCACCCATCCTTGTATCAGCAGCGATGGTCTTCCCCATCCTGGCTAGGATTCCATCATTGGACATCCTCAAGACCTAAACGGAAAGAGTCAGGAAACGTGTCTCTAACATTTTCCTCTCATTCCAAGCGAACTAACCATATTTGGCTAGTGACCTGCTTAGGTAATGGGACTTATTATCCTTTAAGGCAGGTCATGAACCAACTGATCAATTCGCTAATTGCAGGCGGCATCACTCGCCTCACAACTTACTACTCATTCCCAATCATTTGGTGATGAAACCTGATAAATCCCAATCGGTACACCTGATAGTTAATAACTATCAGATGCCTCTATTTCTTCAGCAACTCCGCTTAATAAGATTTTAAGTATTTGTCCAAATTGATCCCCAAAAAATACAACCAAGCGAATATCCTAAAATCCCCCAAACATAGTCACTCCAAAATAGGGTCCACCAATTTCCAACTCACCTCGCATTAGGATATTATCACCTAGCGATTCCTGGTAATCTAGAAGGCTGGGAATATGGGCAAAATTTTAACACATCCACCCTCTTGCCTAGATTTCCAGCGATAAAAGGATCAGGGCATGAGAACACCGCTTCAAACACTTGGTCAGATACTTCATTGGTTCAAGCAGAGTACACTCGTCAATACTCAATGCTGCTCATGATGACCTTCAGCATTTGGCTCTCTTCCTCTTCCTCTTCCTCCTCCTCCTCCTCCTCGCTACTGCCTACTCAGAATGTGGTCCCCACTATCTACTGTCATGCTGAGCTGATCAATTTACTTGTGATAATAGTAGTCCCAGGATTTGGTTTTCCCCCATCAGGGCATATGACCCGCTGTCATATTCAGGATTCTTGGTCCAGCGTCCTCAATTTCCTGATTATCTCCTCGTCCTACACAGGAGACTCTTGCCATTGATGTTTGTTTTGTGGCCCAATTAAGAATACTTTATTATGTTTGCCCTTGTTATTTTGTACATAACCTCTTGGCTCAAGTCATTCTTAATTATTCTATGGTGAGCTTATCCTATTAATTTTGAAATTAATTTCTCTGTAATTGGAGCTTAATGGAGTGTAGAGTGCATAATGTCAACTTCCATATAAGTCTGACATCCCCCTCTTGCCAATCTCATATGTAGAATTCTGAGTCACAATACCAACAGCTTCTGAATAGTTTGTCTGATCAAGACCTCTGGCTATTCCAGCAAATGAGTGAGAATGTCAGCGGAACCTTTTCTATGGTCCTTTCAGGACTTATATGCCTAGTCTGGTGCCTTCAGCTAGTCCTTCCATCAAATTACTGTAAATTGTAACTAATCCCTCTGAAACCAGGTTTGCAATTGTTTCAAACAACTCTCAGTCAATTCTTCATCTTTCATCAATTCCTAAGTTGGATTTCAAAATTCTCCTGGATTCAGCTCCTTTTGCTGATACACCGACCATCATCATAGGTGCTCTAGAGATTATACCTTTCACTCTTGATCTCTTTTTCTTGCCAGATTGGACTTGCTTCCTGAGTTCCTCTTCTGACTCAGACAATACTAAAAACCCACAGTCTTGAATACCGAGCTCACCATCAGTAACATTAATCATATCAAGCTCCCCTATGCCAAACTATGGGCCCAAGTCGCCAAGGCTTTATCCCTATGATGAATCCCTCCGATCTTGAGAACATCCTAGATTGGGATATCACTGCTTATGGTCTTCGCTTTATCAGCCAAGTTCTAAAGTTGGTATTAGAGGCTTCCAGCCTCGTCTGGGTTTCACTGTTCCTTTATCTCCAGCTTCTGAGAAGCCTGTAGTCATCACTTGTAGGATGACATTTGCTTCCTGCACGACTATCTCATCTCTGGTGCTTCCCATTGGTATCTTCTGCTGATGTCGTTGATAGGGGGCATGATTAGGTAACCCCATCAAACATCCCTTGTTTTCTGCCAGCCCATATGTCCGGTATTCTTGATGAAGTCCGTTGTCAGGCGCTCAAGACTAAACTTTTCAGCTCTGGTACCATATCAGGATTACTCAGAGTTATTTGCCAACTGCCTCTTTCTATACTGTTGCTTTCTCCCCGCTCTGTGGTTTCACAATTGGCTTCTTCAAACATTTTTAATTTCCCTTACCCATAGTCACCTTCTCACAGGGATCTGCGTTCACTCAGAGAACTTGGTTTCGTGTAGGTCTTTCACTTGCTAGCATCTGATCTCACATTGATTTTGACAGATATTCATTCCTACTGCGATCCATCCCCCTCCCCCAAGAGGCAACAAAGGCGGAATCATCCCCGTATTGAGGATAATCAATAAAAATAAAAATTATAAAATATATCGATTTTTTTCTAAGCAGTTTATAATATTTTTTCAATATTTTTTATCAATTATTTAGTTTTTCCTTCTTTTTCATGGGAATTGACCTTGTTTTGGTTCAGCAGTCCATCTTTCTTTATTTTTCCCCCAAACTGGGTCCTGGGTACTTAAACCTGCCAGTTTTCTATGGTTCAGAGGTCCCTTTACAGACTTAACCATCTAGATTGGTTCTGAAGTCCTTTTTTTGGACTTGACCAAATCATTTGGACATGACCAACTTAATGGTTCATCAGTCCTTTGTGAAATCTTTTGTTTTTTTCTCGAACATCACTTCAGATACTTAGCATGGACTCTATTTACAACTCTTCCATCCAAGAGATCCTTGATGGAGTAGGCATCAGTCGCCATCTTGGCAATAACTTCAAATGGACCTGACCACAACGCATCTAGTTTTCTTCTTCTTCCAAAACCATGCGTATTGCAAAAGGATACTATTTTTCCTATTCATTATTCTTCTAATGCTGGTTGGTTCTTATCATCTGTCAATTTCGCTCATATCCTTTTCTTCAAAGTAGTATCAAATGCTTGCAATTGTATATCAATCAGGATATTCCTCAGTCAGTTCAAGTACTGTTTGGCACTCATCCCCAGCATTGGTTACACCACCAAAGATAAAATCTGTGGCAACGCAGCCTTCTTCCCATATATCAACTCAAACGGCATTTTTCCTATCACTACATGATAACTGATATTGTAGGCAAATGTCACCAAACTCAGTTACATTACCCACATAGAAGTTCTTCCTGCGACCAGCTTTCTCAGAGTTGTGGACAGTGTTCCATTCACTCATTCTGCCAGTCTGTTCGTCTCTGGCTGGTAGGGTACAGACACAACTCCTCTGATCCCCATTATCTCATTTAGTCATGGGATCGCATGAGATGTGAAGTTTGTCCCATTACCACTAAGCAGGACCTGCGGAAATCCATGTCAATATACTACTTGATCCAGGATGATATTCACGGTGCTGGTAGCATCTACTTTCGCTGGGGCCTTCAACTCAACCCATCTTGTCAGATGGTCAATGGCAACTATTATGTACTTGACTATCGTTGTGCTCATCATCAGTGGTCCCATCACGTTGATGGACACCATATGCCAGACAAATCCAGGGCATACCAAACACTATCCAGTTGTATTCTTATGTGGCTTGTGCAGCTGGCACTCCACGCAACAAGCTAGATAATCTATTACTTCATAGTTGATGGATTCCCAGTAGTACTGGAGAATACGATTGGTCGTTTTTCTCAGGCCTCCATGCCTGACAACCTTATGAGTGGCTTAAATGATAGCTGCTCTTTCCAACGGCTTTGGTAATAGTAACCACTTCCCATTAATTATCTTATACACTTTTCCATCCATGGTCTTGGTGTTTTCCATCAATTTTTGAAGTTCACCTTGGATTTTTCATGGCTCATTCCCAATTTCTCCATCGACTATTCTCTGGAATAGCTCATCCGCCTATGGTTATACCATCTGGACCATTGGTGACCGTGATAAGCCATCTGCATTCTGGTGAGAAGCCCCCGCTCAGTGGACAATCTCATAATATAAGCCTGTAGCTTAAGTGCCCATTGGGTTAGTTGTCCTTCTGGTTCTTTTAAAGTATGGAGCCAATGCAACAAATAGTGCTCCATCACCACTTTATAGTGCATTTCATGGATATACACCTAGAAACTGCTTACAGGCATAAATTACTGTAAAACATTCACACTCAGTTATGGTGTAGTTCCTCTCAGTGGCTGAGAGTGTCTGGCTCACATATGCCACCGGATGTTCATCCCCAAGTTTATCTACTTGACTTAGTATGGCACCAATCGCCATAAATAAAGCTTTGATTCATATAATAAACTCTCAACTGAAATTCAGATATTTCAAAATTGGAGAATCTATTAATTACCAGCGTAGCTCATCAAAGGATTCCTGCACTACTTCATTCCATACAAATCCTTTTTCATATCCTTCAACAGATAAAATAAGGGATCAGCTATTTACTCAAGGTCCCAAATAAATCTTCTGTAGTATCTGACCATCCCAAGGAAACTTGGATGTCTCAGACACTCTTTGGCACAGCCATCCATTCTATGGCTTCTATCTTCTGGGCTTTCAGCTGCAATCCACTAAAGTTGATCACGAATCCCATATATTCCAACTCTTTTTTGAAGAAGTGACACTTCCTTGGCTTAATCTTAAGGTTAGCCATGGACAGTCACTTGAATACCTCTTCCAAGTGGTATAGATGATCAGTAAACGTCCTATTGAACACATTGATATCATCCAAGTATACCAGGATGCATGACAACTTCAAGTCACTCAGTATAGCGTCCATGGCCCTCTGGAACGTTGCAGGCGCATTGCATAGACCCTGGGGCATCCTCATCACTTGGTATAGCCCATGCGCGATAATAATTGCGCATTTTTCCTGGTCTTCTTTTGGCAAGTCAATTTGCTAATATCCTGAGATCAGATCCATCAAAGAGAAGTACTTTACTTCTCCTAATTAGTCTAGCGCATCGTTGATCCTCAGTAGGGGATATAAATCCTTCTTCATAATTTTATTCAGCTTCCAGTAGTCAATCACCACCCGGTTGGAGCCATCCTTTTTCTTCACAATTAGAATTGGACTTGCCTAGGGACTTGACGGCGGAACTAGAAGCCATGCTTCACTAGTTTGCTAATTTCATCTTCTACTACCGCTTCAGCTGCTTTTAATCATCAGATCAGTCTCATCCTGATTAGCAAACTTTCCCAGTGTCAACCTTGTGAATCACATCGCTTGCGCATCCTATATCATGACATCTTAAGCAAATACAACCCAATACTTTTTGAACAATTTGAGCACCTCTTCTTGCTGGCCTTCTGACAGATCAGCGAGTTGCTCTCGATCAACCAATAGGTTGATACTATTGGTTATCTGGATGGTAATACCATCTCTATGTGAGTCTCAAAATCATGGAATCTCCTCAATTCAGCCGTCAGGATTAGATTAACAAACGTGATAATCTGAATCTTCCTGATTTTCGGTTTTCACTTAAATTTTCTAGGAGAACTCGAATTTCTCCATGGCCTGGCATTATTATCCCAGGAGCCATCCAGGATCTACTCTGGACTTCTTCCAGGGGCTTCTGATCTCCCATACAACAGCTCAGGTATCTCCCTTGTCAACCCCGTGTTGACTATCACTGTGATCCTGGTGGTATGGTCTTCTAATTCTTGATCCTCAGTGGAATTCCATGGTTCTCTAAGAATTTCTGTCAGCATTTCTCGTCACTTTTGACCAACTAATTTGTATTAAATCAGGACTATGCCATCATAAAAATAATTTAATGAAATTATTTCTCCAATTCAGCAGAGCTTCTCCATCCTTCTGATATACCAATGATAATGTCAGACTCAATATGGTCAACATATTATCCTTGAAGTTACATTTAACTCCGTACTTTCATAAAAATTCTGTCCTGGTCAGAATGTCATAGTTTTGGTTGGCCAAAACTATTGCTGGTGAAGATACCACCAAGGACCCAAATCATAGTGGCAAACTGCTATACGCTCCACAGGAGATGGTGGTATTCAACCCAGCTGTCATGTACTCCTTCTTATATTCCAAGTATAGCGAGATCTTCATCCTCTTTACCAACTTGGTTGAGACAATATTGATGGGCGCTCCGCTGTAGAACTATCGCCCTCATCCACACTTAATTCACTTGTATGTCTATATACATACACTCAGAGTATTGCAATATAGTGTTTAATGAGTGCATAGTGAGATTATTAGCTGTATAAAGGGTGTGACTAATTTGCACCAATAAATCATGAAAAGATTCCTTTATCACGCAGAAGGGTATTGACAAATTGACCTCATCTAATTGGACTTCTGAAAAATCATTGGAATTCTTGGCAGTTTGAATCTTATCCGCCAGTTGTTGGGCATATGGCCAGGCAACTTCCTTGATTATCTCAGTATCAATTTCCTTCACCCCAGATCTAATCACTGCATTTACATCCAAATTGACCACTTGATACAGCAGATCCTGTATGTCTTCATCCACAAACTGATCATTGGTATCAATTTCCTTAGTTCTGATGTTGGGAGGAACAGGATTCTCTGAATCTCTAGACTGTTCCCTGTCTAGGCCATGGGCCCTTTTCCTGATTCATTGGTGGAAGCTGACTCTTTTGCCTGGACCACGTTGATTTGATCCTTCAGCTTCTTGCAGTGCACAGCGAAATGTCCCTTCCTACCACATTGGTAGCAGACCTAATTTTTTTTATTCATCCGTCTGAATTCTTTGGGCTTATTCCCAGCACGGTTCAGTTGTTTGCCTCTTTAGCCCCTTCATTCCCCTTCATGGGATTCTAATTGCACACCAGATTGGATTTGAAACTTCTGATGGGGCATCAAAGGTTGCACCTAAAATTTCTGAATTATCTATCATTTGAGAGGTATATATTTCTGTTGCAAACATGGAAGACACTATATGATGCCAATCACAATAAGGCCGAAGGGCTGCTTGTAAGGCAATTCTGGCATCAAAGTCATCCAGTACCTTCACTCCAACCAGGATTTGCAACTCCTGATAGAACTGATACGCGAAGCTTGCTAGAGACTCATCTTTATGGAACTGGATTTTCATAAACTCCTGTTTGTGCTTTGACATGTGCGGCAGATTCCCAAATTCCTTCATGATGGCCACCTTTGCCTCCACATACGACCAGCTGACCCCCTCCAGGTGGGGTAACACCAAGTTTTGACAGTTGGTGTTTAGGCAATTCATGACAGTCAATGCCTTTTGACAATCCCATAGTCATACATGGTCATATCAAACGGTCAGAAAAATGCTGGGGCGTTATCCTGATGCAATGTTGGCAATTTCGGCGTTGCCTTAAAATCCTCAAAGTTATCTCTAGCCAATTCTCTAGGCTTGGCCACTTGGGGAGTGACTTCGGGCAAAATCTCCAAAATGTCAGCAAAAGCAGGTGGCATGTTTATTGGGGCATTTGACTTCCAATTATTGTACAAGAGATTCTTTCTTCAGCATTGCTTGCCACAATTGGCTCACAATCGCATTTGTAAGCTTTAAGTTCCTCAACCTGTTTAATTAGTCACTCTATATCAGTGCTGAAATTTATCAAACAAATGCAATCCGCTTCTCACTCCATTTTCAGATATAAGACCTCTCAAATTAGGTCCCCTTCTTTCTTTTTTAACGAAATTACTTTCCCAAGTAACTCATTCCCAAAGCTCACAACATTATCAATCCCTTCCTCCATCTTGCCAACTTGTTCTTCCAAGGCTGCGAATTCCCAATGATCCGGTGAGTTTAGGGCATTCTGATTCACGGTGGCTAACTCCAACCATAATTTTCATAACTCATCTTTGTACGGCATCCTTATAAGTTCTTAAACTCAACTACACCCCTGTAGTGAGCACCAAATTGTAAAATTTATTGTCTTTGAATTGTTATCAGAAAACAACCCCAATAAGCTAATTATTGCACAAATTGGTTCTTTTGCACTTCATCCACATTGTATAGCATATGATATTATCAGTTGATAATATTATGACAGCTATTATCCATAGTTGAGTGCAATTCTTATATAGTGGCCCAACGCTCAGCCAGTATTTCCACTCATAATTCTTGAGATGTCTTGATATAGGGATTCGTTTCCTCATTCTGTACAACCCAATCTTCTCTGAGATTCCCTGGTGACAGTCTCTTTGGTCCAACTCACAGTTGTCAGCAATCCTCAATTGCTTCTAATTCTTCTCTAGATCCTCGCTCAGATCTTTACTCTTTTCTTTAAAGAGTCTCCCAACTATTGCACACAACAATAATATCCTTGAGAAGAATAAAACAATTTAAAGCTGATAATAGTTTACTCTTAAACTATATACTGGATGAAAACTATAGAACTGTATATCTGTAGTATTATCCAACTAACTAAATAACTGAATTTTTATTATGAGTGAATTTTTTGGGATTTATTTTGGGGATTCAGTTATCTAACCCTTGGTTGACACCTCTTCTATGAAATGGCAGCCGTTGTAATTGAATCACCAATCCTTGTCTTAGCAGCGATGGTCTTCCCCATCCTGGCTAATTTCCATAATTGGACATCCTCAAGACCTAAATGTAAAGAGTCAGAAAACGCGTCCCTAACATTTTCTCTCAATCCAAGCGAACCAACCATATTTGGCTAGCGACCTGCTTAGGTAATGGGACTTATTACCCATTAAGGCAGGTCATTAACCAACTGATCGATTCACTAGTTGCAGGTAGCATCACTTGCCTCACAACTTACTACTCATTCCCAATCAGTCAGTGATGAAATCCAACTGATCCCAGAAACATTACACCTGATAATTAATCACTATCAGATGCCCCTATTTCATCAGCAACTCCACCTGACAAGATATTAAGTATTTTTCTGGATCAGTCCCCAATGGATTCAATCAGGTGAGTATCCTAAATTCCCCAAACATAGTTACTCCAAAATTAGGGTCCACCAATTTCCAATTCATTTTGAATTAGGGAATTTTCCCCTAGTAATTCTTGGTAATCTAGCAAGCTGTAAATATGGGCAAAAATCTCAACAAAGCTTTTTCAGACAAACTGGATCCAGCCACAGATGCGCCAACCCTGAAAGGAGTAAACGTCGCCCTTATGATAACGCCATTGTTAAAGAATACCCCAAAGTTGGTGAAGGGATTATGATTTTCTTGGGAAAAGATATCCCATAAAAATTCACATATTAAAAAGTCAACATTCTTCTTATTCTGATTATACCTACTGTGACATTTTTGTAGCGAAAAATAGAGTTTGTGCTATAATAGATACAGGCGCTCTGGTCAACATAGCTACTAATAAGCTTATGTAAAAGTTGACATTAAAGCCTGGTGTGGACCATCAAATGGTGTACGGGATTGCTAAAGCAGAAAGCACGGTTTCTGAGGAGGCGTACAGTGCGTTACCTTTGTGGTATGGGTCCATTGTGATATTAGCTCTGGCAATAGTGCTACCCAACAGTTATTATGACCTGATAATTGGAACTGCTTTTCTGTGACTCTTTAATACTGTCGTTTATATGATGAAGGAGACCTTCAAAATTTTGGGGCAGCGGATTCCAATTTACTTTACATCTAGAGGAGTACCAAAGAATTTAGTGCACATGGGCCAATCTTGCATATAGTGACAGAGTGATTCTGGTTCTCTATTATCAACTAAAAAGCAAGACTCAGCTTTTCCCCAGCAGATAAACAAATATTAAGGGCTACCAATCCAAGCTGCTGAGACTATTTCTATTCCTTCTGGACTCTAAGTCATAGTGAACACTGAGTTAGAGGAGGTAATTTCAGCCAGGATTTATGAAGAGTTCATCAAACCCTATCATAAAATGTGGCTTAAGCCTCATGTGGCTCAAGGGATTATACTCCCAGGACATGTAGAGATCAAGGTTTTGTTAGCTAATTTCCAGAATAAACCAATGAAATCCACCAACACCAAATAGTGGCATATTTACATTTAACTCCAGTTGAGGAGGTACTTCAGGTTCACGAGTTTGGTTCATTGGATAAACTTTTGATCTAACCATTGAGTTGCAGCCTAGCGTAATAACAGTGGTACTGAAGGAGAATTTAATAGGATTATTGGAAGATTAAAAAGACCAAGAGATAGCTTTATTTTAGAAGTATAAGGATATTTTTGCATCAATGACTATGATTTAGGGTGTACCCAGGGGTGATCCATCAATTAAACACTGGGGATCATCCTCCTATCAGATCTTGGCCAATCCACTGATTGAGGGCAGCTGAAGACATTGTCAACGAGGAAATTGATTAGTTTCTGGAGCAATGGATGCTCAAAGTCATCCAGGAGTTCATGGGCTTCACCCATTCTGATTTTAAAAAGGATTGACAGAACCAACCAGGTGGTGATAGACTAATGAAGCTCAACAGTATTACAAAGATGGACTTGTATCCCTTGCCTCAGATTAATGATGCATTGTACTAGTTAGGAGGAGCTCGCTACTTCTTGGTGATGGAATCGATACTGGGTTACTGGAAAATTGAGTTGCCTGTGGCAGAACAGAAGAAATGTGCCATAATCACATCCAAAGCCCTTTTGCAACTGACCAATATGCCACTTGGGCTGTGTAATGCCCCGGTTACATTCAACAAGCCATGGACACTATCATCGGTGTCCTGAAGCTGCCATGTGTCCTCATATACCTTGACGATATCAATGTTTTCTCTTTACTTTTTCTGAGCACCTTGATCAGCTAGAAGCAGTATTCCGTTGCCTTGCTGAAACGAAATATCAAGACTAAGCCTCATAAATCTAGCTTCTTCAAGTACCAGTTGGAAAAACTTGGGTTTTTGGTAGACTCCAAGGAGCTGAAGCCACAGCTGGCCAAGGGGGAGGCCATCCAAAAAATGACTACATCAAATACTAAGTGTGACACACAGGTATTTTGGGAATGGTCAGCTATCATCGGTGCTTCACCCCTAACTTCAGCCATATTGGGGGCCACTATTTGAGTTGTTATAAAAAAGGATGCCATGTTTGAATGGATGGAACGCCATCAATAATACTTTGACACACTTTGAATGGCGCTGATCAGTGCACTAGTGCTATGCTATCCAAACTTCATTAATGAGTTAATCGTTCAGATGGATGCATCCCTTTCTGCTGTTGGGGCGGTCCTTTCTCAGAAAGACAATGAGGGGGAGGAGCACCCCGTTGAATACTGCAGTCAAATCCTGTACTTCCATGAGCATAATTATACCATGACCAAGTGGGAGTGCTTAGCGGTAATTTATACATATAAGCAACCTAGGGTCTACTTGCATGGGGTGAAGTTTAAAGTTATAATAAATCACTCGTCATTACGTTGGATGCAGAACCTTAAAAAGACTGAAGGGCGTCTAGCACGATGGGCTTTAAGCTTCAGGCTTATGACTTTTGAGATCCTCCACTGACCAGAAACAAAACATCAGAACGCCGACTGTTTATTTAGATTGCCAACCATTGCTGTGATGGCAGATCTCAGCAATGTGATGTACAATAAGATGATCATTGGGAAATATGACGACAAACCACCCCACGTGATAAAAGCATTAAATAAGATGCGGGAAATTACCTTCCAATATAATGGGGAACTGTACAAGCGGATTGGAAATTCTACAGTGAACTTTCCACGACCCTCAGAATGACTTCATATTATTATAAACGCACATAAGGCAGTTGGACATGGTGGCATGCGCAAGACAATGGAACTGCTGCGCCTTTAAAATTACCAGGAAAGCATTAACCTCAATGTGCTTAAAACTATTTCCTATTGCTACCAGTGCCAAATGGAAAAGCCATTCCATCAGAAGACTTCATACCAGTTAGTGAAACCACATTTTTCTTGGCTTACGTTTTCCCTTGATGTTAGTGGCCCTCTGCCAATGGGAGCTAACCAGTCCAAGTACATTCTAGTTCAATCAATCACTTTATAAGGTGGGTTGAATCGTGGGCAATGCGGGATTTGGGGGCGGTCACAGTGGCCAAGTTCATAATGGAATGTATTACCAGTGACATGGCTGCACTCAGTTCATTCTTACCTGTAATGGAACAACTTTAACTCGCACATCTTCCAAAGTTGAAAGAGTTAATGGGTATCCATGTACTTTTGACAACCCCATACCACCCTGAGTCCAATAGGATGGTCAAATGGGTCAATAGGACATTGGAGAACATACTCTGGAAGCTGGTAACTTATAGACCCTCTGATTGGAGTTCCCTCCTGTCAACTGCCATTTTCGCTTTTGACATTAATTATCATTCTGTCTTGTTGAAGAGGCCCTTTCAATTATTATATGGATGACACCCCGCTCTTCTGGAATTTCTCTATGCGTGCATAGAAGTTACCAGAGGAATGGATCCCCACAATTACTTGGCTAATTTGGCTAACACATTGATCAAGTTAAAAATGGAAGCTTACTCCTTCAGCTTGGCCAAAAAGACCAAGAATCAGGCTGCCAATCAGGTATGGTGTAGTGGGTTATCTCAGTTCTAAGAAAGTGAGATGGTTTTGTTCCACGACCAGTACAGGTTTGGGTGTAAAAACAAGCTGGCAAACATATTGATTAAATTTTTGAAACGATTGAGAAAATGGACATTGATGCCTACACCATCAAAGACCCAGTGAGTAGTTGAATCATTAATTGCGTGCATGAAAAGTTTCTCTGAGTGTATAAACAATAGGAGACTTACATCCAGTCAAAGGTGGGGGCAATGTCAAGATTCTAATTTACTGTATGATAATCCCGGAAGAGCTATGGCAGATTGACAAGAATCCGCCAACTAGTATGATTATTTATGAGTAATCAAGCGCCTCAAGATGAGGCAATATTGAGTAATAATGGGTTGTTATTGGGTCGCCTCCAAATTAGGCAATAAGTTGATACCAACATTTGACAAATATTATTTAGATCGCCTTGAACTAAGGCAATAGAGAATTTAAGAATTCCATTCCAAAACCAATGAGAATATGGAGGACATGAAAAGTCTAAGCCAATATAACAACATTATTTTTTAATTAACCGAGGTAAGCCAACCAGGGGACAGACATTACCAAACTAAAACTAAATATAATATATATGATTTAAACAAAGCGCCCAAAATGGATGGATCTATTGAGACATACCTATCAAAATATCCAACCAGGTGGGCAGCGGATACTGCTATCCCTCCATGGTGGACGGGGAGGGGGATCAGTGGGCTCATCTTCAGTCGCATCCATCTCATCCCAGAGTAGGGTGCATGTTAAGGCAGATAGTAAGGGTGTGGGGGCATCAGCGGTATGGGGTTCAATATTCTTGATGACTGGAACTTCTGAATAGTTGCCAACCATCCTAATGGTAACGATGTATTTGACCAAAGAATCTTCAGCTTTGAGGCGGGCGTCTGGGAGTTTAATGAACGTGGCAATGTTGGTTCGGGTTATTTTTGCTTTCAGATTCCGTGCTACTGTTACCACGTTCTGGATGGCTTCAGTGACGTTTTTGTGTAAAGTTTTTATATTGATCTTACTTTGTGTAGTAAGATTATTGGGGATAACGGGAGGTGGAATTCCTCCTGTGAGCGCAGCCAAAGATTTGGCGGCAGCTTTGCGGAGTGAACAGCAATTTAGTGTGGCAGCTGCTTCTTTTGCAAGCTGGTGGTCGCTGTAGAACGGTTTGGCGTTAGGTTGTGGGGCATATTTTTGAGGCGGGAATTTTGCATCCCATTCTGCATTACAGAACATGTTGACTTGCAGTGATGGTTCCTCAACAACGTTACCTGATTTATCAATTTCATCCAAATACTCCCATGGGTTTTGGTTGAATTGGATTGGGGAATCGGCGTATGGTTGAGGATTGGCTAGTTTTCTGGATTTTGCCTGGGATCGAACTGGGGTCCAATCCTGCACTTAATTGGAAGAATCATGCGTGGCCCTGGGGCAAGGTGGATGCTTATTGGTGGCTGCAGGTGCAGCTTCAGCATCAGGCTTTGGAGGAGGGGAAGGTAGGATCATACCCCACGTCAGAGTTGGCGCGGGGTGGGCAGAGGATTGGTGTTCATCAGGTAAACTTTCAGCATCAGTGGAAGTTTCTGATTATAGGCATTTGCGTTTCAAATGGTCTAACTCAAACCATAATGGACAAATTGTCCATCTGCCCTCAACGCGGGCCCAGAACGGATGGTCAGGGGCAGATGGGGTGGTGGCATGAGGTGAAATTGCCAAAGAAATTTTAGTAATTCAGGGCTTATTTTGGCATATGACCAAGGCCCAGTGAGGCGTGTGGCCCCATTTGGGACCACAAATTGCGAGATGGCTTTGGCGCCGTAGGCTGCCAAACCTTCCATCAGCTCCTGGTGGAGCACTTCAGGGGGAGGTGGGTGGGCAAACCTACGAACTGGACCACCAAGGTGGTGTCTGCTGGGAGCTGGTCTGAGTTGTTGGAAGGGAAATATTACTAAATATTAATGGCACCGTTGCCAAAGTGGCGGCATCAGCTTCACAGGGGAAGCCAAGATCAAAGTACCCTTTATAGGGGCAGAAGTCAATAAAACAGGCTGGTGTCATCACCGCCTGAGCCATTTTGATAATGGCTTGGTCATTGTAGGGGAAGAGTTTCTCATATTTGACCCTAAGGCCAAAATGCATTTTGCTCTGGGGGAGCACCAGGGGGCAGTGGGGAACCACTTGGGTTTGGGCGAGGTGGGCATCGAGATCCTTAGGAACGAATCATCCAAAGGGTTTGGAATGACTGGGTGGGCCAGTCCGAGTGCATTTTCCTGTCAGATGGAAAACAGAGGGGGTAGTTTCGCCGCTGCCCCACACTGCGACAGTTGGCAGGGGATCTGAAACATTGGAGCAAGACTTTAGTGGGCGATTAAGTGTTTGCTTTTAATTTACAAAATAAATTGCATAAAAAGTTACGTTGAGCAGAGAGAGATTGCCAATAGAACAAATTTATCTGAAGTTGCTGATATATAAGAAAGAGGTGGCTATTAGAGAGGAGGTTGTTAATAGTTTGGAAGAGAGCGTAACAGCAAAGAACCTCTGTATTTATTAAATAAATAAAATTATTGTCGGGGCAATTGCTCCTATTTTAGTATACTTTCAGGTGTGTTTGGCGGACTGACGATCTCCATATCATCCGCCCAATGTTCAGTGAGTTTGACCTGTGTGTCCTTTATGGTGTATCCCAATGGTATCGCCCAAAATTATAACAGGGTATATAGGGACATGGTGCTTCAAGGACCTTTGCAGCGCGCATATAATCAGGATCTTTCACTGCCTTCTGGATTGATCTCCTGGTTGGCATATTCATTGTCCTCATGACTGCAGCAGTGGTGCCGCGCCTCTCATGCTTTGGAAGGTGGGATGGGATTCCTATTGGTGTTTCCATTAATTCTCGTGATATAATGCTTCCTGATCAAATCTAGTTTTGGCGCCTTAGGGTAATGTTCCGTTCATGCTGGTTTGAGTGTTAAGATGTTGAGTCTTGATTCAGGAGCAGTGGTTTCACCTTGCTCATTATCTCAAATCCCAACAACGCCCCTTCAAGATCCTGTCAGAGGGGGGTATAGGGCCAAAGAATTCGTCCATGTGCTCAATTCACCACTGTCCCCTGAATGATAAAGGCAATGGAGTATCTAAGTTCACCTTATGAATGACCTTATAAGGTCCATTTCAAAGAAAGTTGAGCTTATTCTGTCAATCTCCAAGTTGATGGTGATAATAAAAATTAGGTCACCAAATTAAAAATTTGGTAAGGAGGGTCATCCAAAGTTAAATCAGGATGTTTTTTTCTGAGGTGGCGACAATGCTTTGAGTGGCCAGGGCTTGAAGATGGACAATTTAATTGGATAAAGCCCTCATAAATAAATCAAAATTCTCAGATTCAGAGGTCTCAAGCAATGGCTGAATGCTACTTGGTAGCCAAGAGCACGCCCATATAGAGCTTTAAAGTGGGGCATGTTGATGATATGATGGTATCTTATTTTGTAAGAAAGCAAAGCTCTGGAAAGAAAATGATTCCAGTCAGCAGGATCAGAGGCGGCCATTTTCCACAAAATAGAGATAAGGTTTCTGTTAGCACGTTACACCACCCCATTGGTTAATGGGTTGCGAGGTATGATGAAACTCTGGTTAGTATCAAAAAGCAAAGTAAGTTCATGGACTACCTGCGAGGCAAAATTTAACCCATTGTCCAAAAGTAAAGTTTATGGGCATCCATGCTGAGTGAAAACGGATCAGATGAGAAAGAGAGCTGCGGCTTTTACAGTGGAAGCGGGGACAAAAATCGCTTTGCCCCATTTGGTCAAATGGTCCACGTCCAGGAAGAATTTATAGCCATACAGCCCGGTGGGAAGAGAACTGTTATATCAATGCTAAAAGATTTGAAGAGACACATTGGGCAATGACTAAGTGCTATATTGGGACAGGCTTGATCTTGAGATTTTCTAGTCATACAAGCTTCCAGGTCCTCTTGAATGTTTTCTACTAATTTTATCTTATAACATCGTGTCTTTAGCCATTCATGAGTTTTATTTACTGCCATGTGTCACAAAATCATATGCCTTTCTAAAATAACGTCAATTTAAGAATAAGGGAATATGTATGGGAGCCATTTTTATTGACCCTTTTATATAGCATTCCATACTTGATCTGAGTGTCTTGGGTCATCTTCTGGAGCTCAGCTTAAATCTTTAAAGTTTCCATATCTCAGCGTTTGAGTCAACCAATTAGATTTACAGTGGGTCTTCCTCAGTGGGCAAGGCAGCCAGTACTGCATTCTAGAGTAACTACCAATATTCTGGTGAATTGCTCCTGTACAATGGACAATAGTGAAATCATAGATTTGAAGCCTTAGGGCCCATCTGGATAACTGGTCATTTAGGTCCTTCATTTTTCTGCAGGCATCAGAGTGACATATGATAAGTGATGATGGTGAAGTGGGTGCCATAGAGATAGGAACAAAAGTATTTGGTCACTAGAGAGACATCCAAGTATTCTCATTTGTTAGAGCTATAGTTCCATTCAGCCTTGCTCAAGGTCTTGCTGTGATAAGCTACTTGATGATCGACCTGATTTTCGTCATGCTGGCTAGGATAGCCCCAGCGGCGACATCACTCACATCTTTGAATAGTAAAAAGGGTTGATTAAAACGCATTTGGACTAAAACGGGTTAGTGAAAAAAGCAGTACTCAGTGCATTAAAAGCCTGTTTTTGTTCCAGCTGCCACTCAAAAGGCACGTTATTCTTCAGGAGGTAAAATTGGGCTCAGAAAGATTTGAAAACTGATGGATAAACTGACGATGTTAGCCCACTATGCTGAGGAACACCCAAATACCCTTTAGGCTCTGGGAGTGCGACATCTTTTCAATGGCGTTGACTTTGTTCAGAGTGAGCTGGATGTTATCTTTTGAGACCTTATGTTCGAGAATTACATTTTTAACTGGAAGAAGGAGCACTTTAAGGGTTTTAGTTTTATCAAATCATTCCTAAGACAATTGAAGCTTTCCCAAAGGTGCTCCACATGAATATAACTTTGTGTGATGACAGTGATATTTTCAAGGTATATGAAGACACCTAATAACTTCAAGTCCCAAAGGATCCTGTCCATGGTACGTTGAAAGGTGGCCAGAGCATTAAAAAGGCCCTGGGCATCCTTGTATTTTTGAATAGCCCTTCGCTGGCTATAAGTGCACACTTAGCTCTGTCTTTGGGAGAGAGCTTCACTTGCCAATATCTGAGAGAAAGATCCATTGTAGAAAAGTATCGCAACTTGGTAAGCAATTGTAGAGAGTCATCAATTTGGTGCAAAGGATAATTGCCTTCCTTGGTGATGGAGTTGAGCCATCAGTAGTCCATCACTACTCAATAAATTACATCCTTCTTTCAAATCAATAGGATGAGGAGGCCTAAGGGCTGAGTGAAGGCACCAATAGTCTGGATCTAGTAGTTTTTTGAGCTCTTACGCAACCTGACTTCTTCAACCTTACTTTTTTGGTAAAGTTGGGACCAAAAGAGGAGCGTCCTCAGTCTCCATTATGTAAGACCACACTCATTTTTCAAAAATTGTATGATGAAGCCTAAAAATATCTGAGTATTCCTCTTATTGGTCTTGAACTTGGCGTTGTTGTTCTACAGTGAGCTCCTTTCCAATAAAGGTGTCGACTAGAGCCAGTGATGGGGCGTCTCCAGGTCAACCTTTTCAGACTACCAATGCTACGGACATCATTGACAGCCTCTACTAGTAGAAGGCGAACATAAGCGGTGGGACTACTTGGGCCCACTACCCTAAATTTGTCAGTAATCTTAGCTGACAACACCAATATAGTTCCAACATAAAGAAGGATCTAGAATCCTGGGACAAGTTAGGACTCTGGAAGATGGTTTATCTAGACCTCAAATCTCCAGCAGTTATCCATAGAGAATGTTGACATGAACCTAGGTGTCAACAATAACCTGGGACTTAAGAGTTATAGTTCTCAGTCTAGGTAAAGAGATCAGCATGCCTTCTTGGCCATCAACGGCAGGTGAATGCAACTAACTTGAGAACCCCTTATGTGATACTTAAGTCAATTAATTCAACTCTCACTTTCTAATAAGCAAGCCCAAGACTTAACCTCCGCTTTGGAGTTGCATGCGGTTTTAAAGATTAATAAAACCAATGTCCCAGTTGTATATAAATCCTTCATCATAATGTACTACTGCAGAGTAGTCTCAGAGAAACTGAGTTCCTAGAAAAAGTTCATAGCTAAGGTTTTCAGTACAATGGTGGAGGTATCTACAGTGGAATTTTCAAATTTGATAGGTAGGTAAGACTATTATTGTATGGATTGTGTACACTGTGGTTCAGTTGTGCTGTACTACAGATAATACGGTAAGTCCAGAGCAATCTTGATATAATTAATCAACTTATACAGAATAACATTCATGAGGGGAACTTATATTGACGGCGTGAGTTGGAACTTCATATACTCAAACTGTGACATAGGTACCCAGAGTTCCAAACTCTAGAGGTAGTGTGAGAAATATGGGAGAGTCATTTGAAGATGATTGTTTGATTTAGGATAGGATAAGCTTGCTTGGGTGCGTTAAACCCTAAACTCCAACAAAGAGGGAATTAAAACCACTTAATTTAATAATTAAATAAACATTAATAACTATAAGGTTGTGGGTTTTTATAGTTTATTAAGTGTCGCAGGGATAAGAAAAAACGAACCCTCTTGATATCAGACCCTTTAGTATTTAAACTGTATCAAGGGTCAAGGGAAATTCAATGATAAATTTGAAATATCTTAGACTGGTTTGAATTAGGAATTTTTGGAATTTAGCCTATTGAATCTTGGAAAACTCACTTCGCTTTAGCTGAACAATGGATGGGGAATTATTTTTGGCCAAGACATACCTGTGGGGTTACAGTTTGATAATTTTCAGCCAATCCCCATTTGATAAAATTATTGCACTTTGGTGAACCCCCACCAAGCTTAAAAAAGGGGTGATTCCTGCGTAGGTGCTTGAAGGGAACTGGACGTGACTGTGGGAGAAACCTCCAATGGATTCCCTGGGTTCCCTCATATGATCAGGGCAAGTTGAATACTAACTTCATTTTAAATTGCCCATTTAGTATTCATAGCTGTGTTACCTCAATTTGCGGGGTTCCACTGAGAATTATCCAGGGTCTTTTAGCCAATAAAATCATTCATATCATTTAAATCACCCTTATTATTATCAGAAACTTGTATATGTCTGACATTTCCCCTTGTCAGACAATTTTGTATCATAACATTTTTATTTGGAGCCATTAGGACAAATGTCCGACATCACCCCCCTCAAGAATGTTAGGTGATATAGGGCCGTAGAAAGTGGCCATGTACCCTATTTATGTGATACTGGAAGCCAACGATTTGATAGAATACTTGGCACCACTCTTGTAGGTGATAGTGAAGGGACCCTCCCAAATAGATCCAAACTTGCTACTTCTGAGTGTGATGCGGTTATGGTAATATAGGACCAAGTCAGAGGCTTTGAAGGAAGATAGGGGAGTCCAAAGCTCATTGGCCGCTTGTCCCTCTATTGTAACCATTTTAGCTAAGTTTGTTATAGCCTCAGATTAAAGCTGAATGATACATTGAGCCAATCTTCTCATGGCTTTTTCAGATTCCTCAAATTTAGAGTAGAAAACTTCTTTAGTTAAAAGGGCAGGTATCCCTGGTTTCATCCCATACAAAACATGGAATGGGGACATTTTCAGGATCTGGTGATAGCTAATATAGTTTGCCATAAGAGCACTGGGTAGGAATTAATACCAGTGAAGTGGATCAGAGGAGGTCATTTTATGCAGGATGGAAACTAAGGTTCCATTGGCTCTTTTGCAGTTTTATTGGTAGTGGGATTATATGGGGCCTAGAAGAGTTGTTGGGTCCCCATAGACGTAGCCAGTTTTTGGCTACTCTGGAGGTAAAACTCTTACTATTATCATAGAGTAGTAATTGGTGACAAACATGGCGAGTGATCCTATTTTAATGTAATAATGTTGCGGTGGCCTTGGCCGTTTGGGCAGGGGGGCCACAGCTTCAACCCACTTAGTAAAGTGATCAATACCTAAAAGGATAAAATTTATTCCCACTGGTAGTCTGTGGGAGGGGACCTACTACATCTAGACTGATGGTGTGGAATGGTCGTTTAGGGGTAGTGAGTTGATAATATATTAAGTCTTGAAACTGAATTGCTTCTTACATGTGAGGCAGGCATCCAATACTTCAACAATAGCTTCCATGATACCTTCCTAATAGTTAGCTCCCTAATCCACTCATAGATTTTCTTCACTCCCCCATAACCTAGGGTAGTGTGAGCCTTCAAAATAAAGGTACACATTCTGAAGTCCATAGATGAAGCAACCACTTTGCTCCCACCTGCTTATACAATTTTCCCATTCTCCACTTTGGTGTTGCGGGAGTGCCGGTCCAACATCATCTGGACAGGCTCAACCTCATCCTCCCAGTCATTGAGGGTCATCAAGAGATTATGTAACATTATGCCTCACTATTATCCAAATGAAGTTTGGGAAGACGAGTTAACCTATCAACATCATGTGATGGGTTCCATCATGGTGCTCGAACTTCATGTCATAATGCTAAGGCTTTAAAGCCCATCATACTAGCCACTCAGTAGGATCCTTCATATTATGTAACCATTTCAGGGAAGCGTGGTTTGTAACCACAGTGAAAGTAGTGCCATAAAAGAAAGGATGGTAATGTTTTACAGCTAACAAAACAGCAAAGCACTTTTTCTCTGTGATGCTGTAGTTGCGTTACGCCTTTGATAGCATCTTACTGAAATAGTATAAAGGATAATCTTCATCATTTTCATCCAGTTGGGCTAAGATGACCCTAAAGGCGTAGTCTGAGGAATCAGTAAATAAGAAAAAGGTCTATTATATTCTGGGTGCCATAAGATAGGACTTTGTTGTAACAGTTTGAATGCTTCAAAAGCAGCTGCTTGTTCTGTACCCCAATAAAAAGGAGTTTTTAGCCAATAGTCGACTGAGAGGCTCACTGAGCTGAGCGAGCTTGAGGATGAACTGATGGTAATACCCCATCATACCCACTAATACCTGAATGCTCTGAAGGTTTTAAGGGGCAGTAATTTTAGAGATAGCTTCGACTTATCTTGTACAGACTGGATCACTTCTTGGGAGATAGCATGTCTGAGGAAATCTAGCTTTTTTGGAAGAAGCATTTTGACTGTTTTAGCTTGGTATAAGAAGCTCTCAGGCGTTGAGAGACTTCTTTTAAATGTGTTAAAATGATCAGTGAACGTTTCAGAAAAAATGATGATGTCATCAAGATAGACAAGCACACAGCTTAGCTTGAAGTCCCACAGAATGTGATCCATTGCACGTTGGAAGAATGCCAGCGCATTGCACAGCCCTTGGGGTAAGCGGTTAGCTGGAATAAGCCTTCACTGCAAATGAGAGCACATTTCTCATGATTTTGGAGATAAAGGTTCATTTTCCAGTATCCTCTGGCCAAGTCCATAGCTATGAAGTATTTTGAGCTGGAGAGTTGTGCTAGGACATCATCTATGCGGGAGATAGAATAGCTTTTTTTAGTGAGGTTATTTAGTTTAAGGTAAACCATCACTACCCAATAACCTACATTCTTTTTTGATCAAAAAGAGAGGAGACGCCCAAGGGCTTTACATGGTACTAATAACCCAGCGTCTAAGAATCTGCATGAGTCCAGCCCTCATTTGTTGCTCTCAATCTTGGACTTATTGCAAGGTTTAGTTTGATTAGTTTGGGCATCACCAACATCAATGGTGTGGCTCCACCCCTTAATATGCTAATAATCAGCGTCAGTCGGGGAGAAAATATCACTATAAGTATCCAGTAGAGAATGAACTTGTTTAAGCTCATCTGGGGTTAGGTCATTTGAGATATGGACGTTAGTAAGAGTACACACCATCTGGTCAGTGAGTAAACCCATATCCAACATTGACCCAATAAAGTGGCCACTAATAATCTCATTGATGGGAATTTACAGACCTTACCCTATCTCTTGATGATTTTTGACCATAATGGGTTTATTATTAAGGTTCCCCAATAGAATATTAATGGGTCGTTGATAGGTGGTGTCTATTATACCCGGTATTACCTGGAGTTCTAAATAGCTTACTCCATCAATGCTTGTTAAGTGCAGCAGACAGGCTCAGGGATCTGTAGAGTAATATTGGTAGCGACCACCTGTTGTTCATCAGCCTTGATTACTGTTTCCTTTGAAGCATAAAAGGGAATGCTCTCGAAGCATCACCAATTCGGGCAACTTTTGTGTTGCATCCAGAGGTTGTGTAGAAAAAGGTAAAGAAGAGGATGGTTATTCAACTTAGCAGGAGTATTCTTTTTTATGAGGTTTTTCATTGTTGAGAATTAGAGGAACTTTATAATCAGTAAAGAGAGGTAACCCTGTTTCATGTTGATTATACCATCATACTCAATCATAAACTGTGTGCCAATAAGCATATCGTAGGTGTTATTATCTAAGGCCACAACGGGAGCTGACAATATGTGCTTTCCAATCCAAATAGGCAAAGAGGAGTAGGCTCCAATCGCATGGGTGTTGTTGGGACCTGCTGTTCTAAACTCGTGCGTACATTCAAGATCAGGAGTCAGCTTAATCTTCCTGATCAGCTTGGAAGAGAGAACGTTCACATGAGATCCAGTGTCCAAGATAGCCCTAACCTGGAGTTTTTGAATAACGACCTCTATCTCTGTTATGGCCCCACCAAAATTAGGGGGAGCTAATACTTACTTAAGACGGAGAGTAGAGGCAAGCTTTTTAGATGTCTTGGGATAGTTGTCTTTAATGGACTGTAGGGTGTGAACATGATGAATTGGTTAGATCAGCGAAGCAATAACCTGTTCAGCATCGCTAGAGGTATTAATAATCTCAGGGCACACCAGCACTTTTTAATGTATGATTCTTAAGGGATAGGGCTTTATCTATTCCTTCAGGATTCAGCCGATTCAGTATACCTACTTCAACAGGGGCTCCTAGAACATAATAGCCAACGTCCTCATAACGCCCTTCAGGCTCGTCATCTGAAGGGTTGTCCACATATATTTGGTTAATGCTAGAGGAGCAGTCAGAGGTGGAGGCCATAATTTTAGTAGCTTATACTCATCCTTAACGATGATCCTTGGAGGATCAGGCGGCTTAGCTTAAGCAGCCTTCTCGTTGAGTCCATGGTTGTTGGGAGCAACTGTCACCAAAGAGAGAGGTTTAGTTTCCTCACAGCTACAGGTTTTGGATTAAAGTTGGCTGGAGGAGATAACGTTGTAGAGGTGGATGCTTTAACTTCGCCAGCTTTGGGTTTATCAGTGGCTGTGAGCCTTGGGGAAACAGGTGGTTTAGCTTTAGTGACCTGTTCTTTAAACCCATTTTTAGTGGGGGTGAATGTCACCTAAAAATGGGTTTAGGTTTAATCTTAGGCTTTTGAACTCACTTATAGAGGTTTGTTAGATGGCACAAATTGATTGTGGTTGCAAGGTGAGGGACAGGAGTGTTGCCCCATGGACAAGGATGCCCTCTGATTTATGGGCATGAGAACCTCAGGTTGGCTGGGCAGAAGAAGATCAGGTGTGAACTGCACCGCCAGTTCTGGGCTCAGAGTAGTAATCTGAATAAGGGTCAACGTAGCCTCTTCCATTGGGGCTTCAGTTGAGCACTCCTCAATATTTTAAACCTGGGGATTCATCTCAGATTCGTTGGTTATTTCACAGGTATCCAAATCAGCAACATCTAACAAGGCCTCTTTTATGTTACTAATTTTTTTAAAAGTTTGCTTTAGAGAAATGATATGCTGAGCTAAAGAAGGTTGGGAAGCTAACCCAGATAACATAGCTGCGATTTCATCATCCAGGCTTAGCATGTTAGATGCGGACAACCTCTGAGCAGCAAGATACAATCGCTCAGCAAAGGCAGTGATCTGTTCACCTTCATACATACTAAAGCACATAAAAGCCTGTTTTTCCCTAGCTAAACTCCTGTTTGGATACAAATTCCGCTATAAGAGCTTCTTTAACCTCAGCCCAGGTGATAGATTATCCATATAAGGGACCATCAGTTCTTGGGCCAAGCGATTTAAACGAGGAAGGATGTTCTTAACCTTCTGGTGGTCAGTCGCCCCTTCCATGACTGCTTCATAAACGTATAAGAATGAAGCAATACTACCCTCGCCAGGGTTAAACTTATACTTTAAGGGACATATAATATGACGCGCTGTTTGAGCTTTTTAAGTTTTGATAAAGCGCTTGATAGCTGTTTTTCAAGGGCAACTATCTGGGGTTTAACAGCAGAGGGGAGGTTGCAAAAACTATTCACCCCAACCCCCTCCATTTTTGGTAACATATTGTAGTGTACTACCCCTGTAGTGAGCACCACTTGTTGGATTTAGGATAGGATAATCTCGCTTGGGTGCATTAAAGCCTAAACTCCAATAAAGAGGGGATTAAACCCACTTAATTCAATAAATTAGATAGACACTAATAACTAAGAGGTTGTAGATTTTTATAGTTTATTAAGTGTCACAATGGTATGAAAAAACGAACCCTCTTGATATCAGATCCTTCAGTATATAAACTGTATCAAGTTTCAAGGGAAATCCAATGATCAATTTGAAATAGCTTAGACTGAACCAAATTAGGAAATATGGGAATTTAGCCCATTGAAGCTTGGAAATCTCGCTTCACTTTGGCTGAACAATGGATAGGGAATTACTTTTGCTAAGACATACCCATGGGGTAACAATTTGATAAATTTAGCCAATTTCCATTTTTAAACTTATTGCACTTTGGGGGACCCCCACCAAGCCTATAAAAGGGGGTGGTTCCTGCGTAGGTGATTGAAGGGAACTGGACGTGGTAAGTGGAGAAACCTCCAATGGACTCCCCAGATTCCCTCGCGTGATTGGGCAATATGACTGCCCAACTTTGTGTTAATTGCCCGTTTAGTATTTTTAAAAGTGTTACCCAATTTCCAGGGTTCTACTGAGAATTGGCCAGGGTTTTTTGGTTAATAAAATTATTTGTAATATTTAAATCACCCTTATTATCATCAGAAACTTGTAAATGTCCAACATTACCACTCGTCAGCCCAATTTGACCCAAAACATTCTTTTTTGAAAGCCATGAGGGCAAATGTCCGATCAAGAGTAAGCAATATCAATTCTTTTATTATCAATGGGTACCAAAACTTCTTCAGATATGATGCTTTAGGTTTGTTAGAGGTCATGTGTGATTTTTTGAGGCATGCTAGGGATATCATTAAAGAGCCTCATCCTTCATGCTGATGGACTTTTTCCCACCTCTCTCAGCAAGTCATTTCCAGCATGTCTTGGTGCTGTGATGAAAACCATTGCAATAAGTGCATTGAGGTCAAGGAGTCCTCTAGTTTTTGATAACATGGACCTGAGGACGGTTGGAAGAGACAGAGGTGGTGGCCTTAAGATGCAGGGTTGATGCAGGGATCTTATTATACCTTCCTTGATTTTCTGAATGCAGCTAAACCTATTTTTCTGGCTGACCATGTGCATTTGCAACTCAGGATAAGACTTCAGTATGGAGTTGACAGCAGTTATGACGTCATCCAAGGTAATGCGATTTGTGGTCACTAAAGTCTGCTATTGGGCATAAAGATAGCTGGCGAGCTCCATAAGGTTCTCTCCATTGTTCAGGTGAATACTCATAATCTTTTTTTGATTAACCAGGGTCTGGTTACTGCCAAATTTTTGTACTAAAGAAGTCTAGCTCTCTTCCCAGTTTTGGTATTCTTTTGGATGAGAGTTGTAATCTCATGAGCGTGATGTTAAATCAGGAGTTGATGTGCTTTATTTTTTGCCAGTTGGTGGCCTCTTCTATGAAACTCTCATATGCATACAAGAAAGAGGCGATACTTTTCTAGCTGGGAGTGAACTTCTCGTTAAAACAAGGTTTTAAATTTAGTTACAAGAGGAGTGGAGAGGGTATTAACACCAAGAATAGTGAAGAAAAATAAATTTTGATTTCTGCATAGTAATGGGGAGCCTTCTGATTCAATCGTTATCTTAAACAATTGATGCCCTCTTAGCTATCATCACAGTTTTGGCTTAAGGAGGAAAAGGAGGTCTTTTGAGCAACCTGTTCTTTAATATTCTTGAGTGTCGGCGCGTTGAAGAGGAAACTGGATTTCTAAGTTGTTTAAGCAGGCGTTAAACCCTCGACAATTTTTCTTAAGCTGGGAGGTGTGACTATTGGTAAGTTTGGCGAAGGCGCTAAGGTTATCCATTTTATCTGAAAAGGCCTTAATCAAGACCCTAGGGTCAAGAGGTCCTTTGTCCACTCAGTGCTTGCACCCTTTGGGCCACATTGCAGATTTTATCCCATAAGGTGACAAGGAATGCCAAAACTTCCTTCTTCCAGAAGTTGTCAGGATCACTAGAAGTAGGCACTGTGGGACCAGAGGTCCCTTGAGGCCTACAGGGACCTTCTGGCCCTTGGGGACCTTTGGAACCTTTGGTAAATTCTGTCCCCTAGTTCTCTAATGCCCTTCACCCCCAGAGGCAAAGTCTTGAGAGACCAGCTCCTGGTAGTGCTGCTAAGGAGGCTGCACCAGGTACTCAACTTGGTTGAGGCGTTTGTTCCACGAAGCCTCAAAGAGTTGTACATTCTAATAAAACTGGCCTGGGGTATTCTGATATTTCACCATCCAACACCGCGAGTTGGTTTTGGCCTCATCGATTAATTGTCAGTTATTGACAATGGCCTCTCAATTATTATAGATGAAGGAGGAGGCTGCATTATATGTATTGGCAACATGGGTTTAAGGTTTATGTAAGAATTAGTTGTCAGGAGACTTCGTGATGGTGCAACATGACTTCTTGTAAGAGGTGATGGATGGCAGGATGGACGAAATTCCAAAGATAGCACTTGGTCCTTAAGGCCAATTCACATGCTAGTAATTGGGACAAGGTATATAGATTCCACATAGTAAAAGTAACTGAAGAAGCACAGGGGCAACTTGAACGGCCTCCTACAGAATTGATACCATTTAATAACAGTTGAATAAGTTATTAAGGTTCCTATAAAAAAAGTTGGTACTGATCTTTGTCAACATAAGGTAGAGTAAAGTGAAACATGGCCCAAAGCTCTAAGCTTTTAAGCTGCATGGGAGGTACTTCATATCATGAGGTAATAGCCCTTTGAGCGATGCTTCTCAACTTAAGCTGGTTGACTTTATTGACTGCTATTATTATCCATTGTTTGTGATAGATGTTTTTATTTTAGCATCTCGAAGCCCCCTGTAGTGAGTACCACTTTTCTCGGTGTAACTGTTCTCTTAACTGATGCTAAGGTTCAAAAATGGGCTCAAGGCTGAAAATTAGTTGAGAGGTCAAAATATTAACTAGATGGGGGAATATATAATACTTTACTGAGTTAAAAAGCGTCAATATTTATAGGGCGTGTAGGGACATGGTGCCTCAAGGACCTTTGCAGCCCCATATGATGATAATCTTTCACTGCCTTCTGGATCAAGCGCCTGGTTAGCACCCTCATTGTTCTGCATTGTCCTTGTGACTGCAGCAGTGGGGGCCGCGCCTCTCACGATTTGGGAAGCAGGGCAGAGATCACTATTGACGTTTCCATCGATTATCATGCTTGTGATGCTTCCTGATCAAATTTTTTATTTCAGTGCATCTGAGGCAGAGTTTCTATTCACGCTGGTTTGAGGTCATCTGTCAAAGCTTGATTTGGGAGAAAAAATTTTGAATCTCTCATCATCTCAATGCTTAACAGTCATCAAGGTATATAAGGACGCATGACAGCTTAAGATCATCTAGAAAAATGTCCATAGCCCTCTGAAACGTAGCTGGGGCGTTAAACAGCCCTTGTGGCATACAAGTGATCTGGAACAACCCCTTGGAGGTGATTATGGCGCATTTCTCATGTTCCACCATGGGCAACTTAACTTGGCAATAACATGATATTTTATCCATTCTCAAAATATAGCGAGTGCCGCCCAAGTGGTCTAAAGCATTGTTGATTTGGGGCAGCGGATATTAGTCTTTCTTGATTATATCGTTTAATTTTCAGTAGTCAATTATAACCTGGTTGGTACCGTCCTTCTTTTAACAAACATTACAGGCAAAGCCCAAGGACTCTTAGATGGCTCTAGCATTCCCTGCTCCAACAGCTTCCTTAAATCATCAGAAACTACCTCTTCCATAAATATTGAGTGGCAGATCGCAGTACTAAATAGGATGGTGGTCCCCTGTGTCCAACCAATGGAGAACTTACGAGCAAATATCAAATTGTGTTCATTGGCTGCAAAAATATACCATTTTTTTAAATTAAGCTATTGCATGACTCTTATGTCCTTCCAGTAACCCCGTTAAAGCTTCCTAGGGACCACCGTCATTAAGCTGGCCAGAGGTTCAGTAGGAAGACCAAATTCATCCAGTGAACCAAATTTATGGAAGCAAAGAACTTCATTAATGGGGTCAAATGCAAATATGCTATCACCTGGTGTCTTTAAACCCTCAGCGGTCCTTTTTGCATATTTGCTAGCAACATTTTGATTTCTTCATGTCCAGGTAATATGATTTCTGGGGCCACATGAAGCTTAAGGCGCAATTGCTGATAGGTCCCAAGAAACTCCCCTATAAGGCCCTTTGGGTATCTCAATCTTAAGCTCTGTCTCCATGATGGTGGCCAGAGGAAAATTCCGTAGAAGCTGCAGATTGGAGTGGTAACCACTAATACTCATATATCAGATGAGGTAGAACCCTGGTTTTGTTTCTTGATTGATGATAGCGGACAGAGATTACACCATCACTGTATGCGATATTTACTTGCCCAGTGTGGCTGGAATCCTTTGGTACCCAGGTTAAGGTGAAGTAAACCAGGATCTATTGACCCAAGATCTTTAAAATCTCCTCTGCCATATCAACTACTGCACCAAGTGCCTCATTAAAGCTGATCCTATCAGAATATCATAATTATAATTTAGCAGCAAGATAGCTGGTGCAGCAATGGCGATTGACCCAAACTGCAGAGGCAGAGCACTATACGCTCCTTATAAGACAATAATTTCCTCCCCAATGGTCTCATAAACTATCTGGTGCTACACTTCAAGTCTCTATAATAACTTAGCTACCAACCTGGTTGATACTAACTGGAGTGCTAGTTTCTATGATCACGCAAATTTATTTTTTACAACAAAATACTAAAATAAGCGCATTCAAAACAAAGAAATTTTGCCATTTAATATATGAACATCCAAGAAATACCTCTTTTCAAAGAACTGCATAATACCCATACTAACCTTAAAGGTATTCCTTAATAATCATTCTGCTGAGATGGTGACGTTCACCACTTTCAGTAAATGCACATCTGAAGAGGGTTGAGGCTCATTGGAGAAGGCTTGCTCCAATATTTGATAGGCGTAGGGCTTTAGAGGTTCCTGAAGACCCTCCTCCACCGCAGCCTCTTTGGCTTGTTCTCTTCAGCACATGTATACCATCATCAGGTTGCTGATATAATAGCTCATCATTGAGTTGGTGGCCTTCAGCAGAAAGCAGATCATCAGAATCAGTTATTACAGTTGTAGTTGAACCAGTGGAAGCAAAGGGTCCCATTTCTACTCCGCTTAATTGTTTCCCTGCTTATACTGGTTCAGCTGCATGACATAAAATTGATGCTTATCAGGGCAGTTGAGCGCAATATGTCCTAGGCAACCGTAGGTATACCAGGTTACTCCAAAGGGTTCTTATCCCTAATTATTAGAAGGTCCAGGCCGAGGGTTGGGTGAAGGGTTTTAATAGCCAAGGGTGAGATGAAAATTTTATAGGATGGTCAGAGATTGTTTGGTAAAATACAAATCAGTGATAATGCCCACTCAAATATGGAGGGCCTGCAGCGGCTATTGATGGCTTCTGTTTGTAGTTAGGTGTGCTAAAAAGTTTCCACTAGATAATGCAGGTAATGAAAATTTTGAGCAAAAGGACATCCACCTGCAAGATGAAAGCCATTGCTTTAAAGAGCTCACAGAGTGGTTTTACTGCCAAATTCATTACAATTCTAATGTCATCCTAATCAAATGTTTCTGCTCCTACCAGGATTTACTATTATGAAATGAATGAATTGGAAAATGCCATCATGGTACGTTCCCTTGGAGCCTAATCATCAAAAAATAAGCCTTCCATTGGGAATTTTTTTCTACGCCCCCAAACAAGATAACAAAGTATCCTTAACTTCCTGATATGTGAAAGAACTATCCTTTAAGTAGCATGTAACATGATAAGTGCTCTCAACATCTAAGAAGGTTTATCAAAAGTTTTGCCTTATGGCAGCCCAACTGTAAAAATTTACTTGTTGGTATATATCAGAAAACAACCCTAGTAATCTTTTTACTGCACAGGTTCAGTTTTCTTGTGCACTTTGTCCGTGTTGTATAGTATATTTAATTATTGGTTGATGATAGTATGATGACTATTATCCATAGTTGAGTATGAATTCTTATATCTCATCCCAACGCTTGGCCAGTATTCCTGATTAAATACTTGAGAAGTCATGATCTAGAGATTCATTCCATCATTATGTCCAGCCTGATCTTCGTTGAACTTCCCTGGTGACAGTCTATTTAGTCCAACACACAGTCAGCAGCAATCCCTGACTGCGTCTCCTTCTTCTCTAGATCCCCGCTCAGATCTTTAATCTTTTTCTCTAAGAGTCTCCCAATTATCGCACACAGCAATAATATCCTTGAGAAGAATAGCATGAATGAAAGCTGATGATAGTTTACTACTTAAACAATATACCAGATAAACAACTTAGAGCTATATATCTTTAATATGATCTAATTATCTGTCTTTAATTATAATTGATTCCTAGGGTATTATAGTGGGGATTCAGTCGTCTAACCCTTGGTTGACACCTCTTCGATGTATTGGCAGCTATTGCTGTTGAATCACCTATCTTCATCTTGGCAGCGATGGTCTTCCCCATCCTGGCTAGGAAACCATCATTGGACATCCTTGAAACCTAAATGGAAAGAGTCAAAAACATGTCCCATAACGTTTTCCTCTTGATCCAAGTGAACCAACCATATTTGGCTAGCGACCTTCTTTGGTAATGGGACTTATTACCCATTAAGGCAGGTCACATACCAACTTATTTATTTGCTAGTTGCAGGCAGCATCACTCGCCTCACAACTTGCTATTCCTTCCTAATCAGTCAGTGATGAAACCTGACCGATCCCAATTGATACACCTGATAGTTAATCACTAAGAGATGCCCCTATTCCATTTACAACTCCACTTGATGAGATCTTAAGTATTCATCTGTATCAGTCCCTGATAGATATGACCAGGCAAATATCCAAACTTCCCTAAACATAGTTACTCCAAAACTCAGGCCAACCGATTTTCAATTCACTTCGCCTTAGAGAACTATCCCCTAACAATTTCTGGTAATCTAGCAGGCTGGGTACATTGGCAAAAATTCCAACATATCCCCCTCTTGCCTAGATTTCCAGCGAGAAAGGACTGGGGCATGAGAACACCGCTTCAGATACTTGATCAAATACCATATTGGCTCAAGCAGAGTATGTTTATCAATACTCAACGCTGCTCTGGAATGATGTTTGGCATGCATCGCTCTTCTTCTTCATCCTCTCTACAACCTTTTGAGATCAGTCCCCATAATCTACTGTCATACTAGGCTAATCGATTTACTTGTGACAATATTATTTCTGGGATCCAGTTTTCCCCCATCAGGGCATATACCCATTGTTATATTCAGGATTCTTGGTCTGGCGTCCTCAATTTCTTGATTTTCTCCTCATCCTGGACAGGAGACTCTTGCCATTGATGTTCATTTTGTGGCTTAATTAAGAATATTTTTATTCACCCTTGTTATTTCTATTACTTCTTGGCTCAAGTCATTCCTAATTCTTCTCTTGAAGAACTTATCCCATTAATTTTGAAATTAATTTCTCTGAAATTGGAGCTTAATGGATTGTAGAGTGAATAATGTCAACTTCCAGAAAAGTCCGACATCCCCCTCTCATCCAGCTCATATGTAGAGTTCTGAGTCACAATACCAGCAGCTTCTGAATAGTTTGTCTGATCAAGACCTCTGGCTATTCCAGCAAATGAGTGAGGATGACAGCGGAACCTTTTCTATGGTCCTTTCAGGACTTATATGCCTAGTCTGGCGCCTTCAGCTAGTCCTTCCATCAAATTACTGGAAATTGTAACTAATCCCCCTGAAACCAGGTTTATAATTGTTTCAAACAACTCTCAGTCAATTCTTCATCTTTCATCAATTCCCAAGTTGGATTTCAAAATTCTCCTGGATTCAGCTCCTTTTGCTGATACACCGACCATCATCATAGGTGCTCTGGAGATTATACCTTTCACTCTTGATAGCTTTTTCTTGCCAGATTGGACTTGCTTCCTGAGTTCCTCTTCTGACTCAGACAATATTACAAACCCACTGTCCTGGCTACTGAGCTCACCATTGGTAACATTACTCATTTTGGGCTCCCTTATGCTGAACTCTGGGCCCAATTCACCAAGGCTTTGTCCCTAGCCTGAATCCTCTGATCTTGATAACATTCTGGATTAGGATACTGCTGATTATGCTCTTCACTTTGCTGGCTAAGTTCTATAAAGTTGGTCCACAAAGTTTTTAGCCTCGCCTGGGTTTCACCACTCTTTTAGCTTCAGCTTCCAAGAAGCCCATAGTCATCACTTGCAGGATGCCATTTGTCCCCTGAACAACTATCTCTTCCCGGCGCTTCCCATTGGTAGATTCTGCTGATGGCGTTAGTAGGAGGCATGATTAGGCAACCCCCATCAATCATCCCTTGTTTGAAGCTAGCCCATATGTCTTGTGTTCTTGATGAAGCCAGTCATCAGGCGCTCAAGGCTAATCTTCCAGCTCTGGTACCATATCATGATTACTCGGGGTTATTCACCACCTACCTCTTCTTATTCTGTTGCTTTCCTCCCCACTCCAGGGCATTGTGATTGGCTCCATCTGACATCTCAATTTCCCATCTCCTAGTTGCTTTCTCTCAGGGTTCTGATCTTCTCAAAGAACGTGGTTTTATGTAAGGCTATCCCTTTCTAGCATCAGATATCACATCAATTTTGATGGGCTGTTCATTTCTACTGCAATCCATCCTCCCTCCCCCAAGAAGTTACATAGGCGGAATCATCACCAAATTAAATACAATTAATATTAAAAATTATAAAATCATATCCAGATTTCTCTATGCGGTTTGTAATCTTTTTTCCAATATCTTTTATCAATTTTTTTATTTTTATTTTTCTTTTTTCCATGGGACTTACCCTTGTTTTGGTTCAGAGGTCCATCTTTTTATTTTTTTACTGGGTCTTGGGTACTTAAACCTGCCAGTTTTCTGAGGTTCAGAGGTCCCTTTACAGACTTAACCATCTAAATTTGGTTCTGAGGTCCCTTTTTTGGACTTGACCAAATCATCTGGACATGACCAACTTAATGGTTCATCAGTCCTTTGGGAACTCTTTTCTTTTTTCTCGATCCATCACTTCAGATACTTAGCATGGACTCGATTCACAACTCTTCCATCCAAGAAATTATTGATGGAGTAGGCATCAGTTGCCATCTTGGCGATAACTTCAAATGGACCTGACCATAACGCATCTAGTTTGTTTCTTCTTCCAAAACCATGCGTATTGCAATAGGCTACTCTTTTGCCTATTCATTATTCTTCTAAGTCTGGTTGATTCTTATCAGATGTCAATTTCGCTCATATCCTTTTCTTCAAAGTAGTATCAAATGCTTGCAATTGCATATCAATCATGATATTCCTCAGTCAGTTCAAGTACTGTTTGGCACTCATCCCCAACATTGGTTACACCACCAAATATAAAATTGGTAGCAACGCGGCCTTTCTTCCAGATATAACAACTTAAACAACGTCTTTCCCATCACCGTATGATGAATAATATTATAGGAAAATGTCACTGAACTCAAGTATGTTCCCCACATGGAAGTTCTTCCTGTGACCAGCTTCCTCAGCGTTGCGTCCAGCATTCCATTCACCCTTTCTACCAGTCCGTTCATCTCCAGCTGGTAGGGTACTGACATGACTCCTCTGATCCCCATTAACTCATTTAAACTTGGGATCACATGAGATGTAAGTTTGTCCCATTATCACTAAACAAGACCTGCGGAATTCCATGTTGATATACTACTTGATCCAGGATGAACCTCGCAGTGCTGGTAGCGTCTACTTTTGTTAGGGCCTTCATCTCGACCCATCTCATCAGATGATCAATGGCAACTATATTTTACTTTAAACCCCTGTGCTTATCATCAGTGGTCCCATCATATCGATGGATACCAAGTGCCAGGCAAATCCAGGGAGGACCAGTCAGTATCCACTTGTATTCTTATGTGGTTTGTGCAGCTGGCACTCCACGCAACAAGCTAGATAATCTATGACATCATACTTGATGGATTCCCAGTAGTACTGGAGAATATGATTGGTTGTTTTCCTCAGGCCTCCATGTCTGACAACCTTGTGAGCTGCTTGCACAGTAGCTGCTCTTTTCAATGGCTTTGGGAATAGTAACCACTTCCCACTAATTATCTTGAACACTTGTCCATCCATGGTCTTGGTGTTTTCCATCACTTTTAAAGTGCACCTTGGATTTTTCAGGGCTCGTTCCCAATTTCTCCATCAGCCATTCTTTGGAATAGCTCATCCGCCTATGGTTATACCATCTGGACCATTGGTAACCGTGATAAGCCATCTGCATTCTGGTGAGAAGCCCCCACTTGGTGGACAATCTCGTAATCATAAGCCTGGAGCTTAAGTGCCCATTGGGCCAGTTGTCCTTCTGGCTCTCTCAAATTGTGAAGCTAACGCAATGGAGAGTGGTCCATCACCACTTTAAATTGCATTCCATTGATGTACAGCTGTGACTGTTTACATGTGTAAATGACCACAAGACATTCATTCTCAGTACAGTGTAGTTCCTTTCAGCGGCTGAGAGTGTCCAGCTCACATACACCACCAAAATTTTATCCCCAAGTTCGTCTACTTGGCTTAGTATGGCACTGATCGCCATCAATGAAGCATTAGTTTGAATAATAAGCTCTTGATCAAAATTTGGATATTTCAGAATTGGAGAATCTAAAAAATACCAGCATAGCTCATTGAAGGATTCCTGGGCTTCTTCATTCCTTATGAATCCTTTTATGAATCCTTCATTAAATGGAATAAGGTCTTAACTATTCAGCTGTCAGGATCAGATGAACAAACATGATGATATGATTCTTCCTAATCTTCATCAGTTTTTTACTTAACTTTGCAAGGAGAACTCGAATTTCTCCATGGTCTGGCATTAATATCCCAGAAGTCACCCAAGGCTCCACTCTGGACTTCTTCCAGGGAGCTTCTGATCTCCCATACAACAGCTCAGGTATCTCCAATGTCAACCCAATATTGACTATCATCTGCAATCCTGGCAGTATGGTTGTAAAAATTTACTCTAAGTTGATTATCGGCCATCAACCCAGTAACCTTTTTACTGCACAGGTTTAATTTCCTCATTCACTTTGTCGCGTTGCATAGAATGTATTATGAATCAATATAGTATGAAGACTATTATCTGTAGTTGAGATTGAACAATTTTTTGGCCCAACGCTCAGCCAGTATTCCTGATTATATACTTGTGATGTTGTGATCTTTGGATTTATACCATCATTCTGTTTAACCTGATCTTCGCTGAAATTCTCTGGCTACAGTCTCTTTGGTCCAACACACAGTCAGCAGCAATCCCTGACTGCGTCTCCTTCATCTCTAGATCCCCGCTTGGATCTTTACTCTTCTCTCAGAGAGTCTTCCATTTATTTCCTTCTGTAATAATATCCTTGAGATAGAACGCCACAATAGAAGCTGATAGTATAACTATACACTGAATTAATAATACTAATATTTATTTAAAATCTGGATTTTTCATTATAGTAAATCTTATGGAATTATATAGTAAAAGATTCAGCTGTCTAACCCTTGGTTGACACCTCTTTAATAAAACGGCAGCCATTGCCATTTAATCACCCATCCTCATCTTGGCAGCAATGGTCTTCCCCATCCTGGCTAGGATTCCATCATTGGATATCCTCAAGACCTCAAACGGAAAGAGTCAGAAAACGTGTCCCTAACGTTTTCCTCTTAATTCAAGCTAACCAACCATAATTAGCTAGCGCCCTTCTTAGGTAATGGGACTTATTACCCATTATGGCAGGCCACTCACCAACCGATCACTTTGCTAGTTTCAGGCGGCATCACTCGCCTCACAACTTACTATTTATTCCCAATCAGTCAGTGATGAAACCTGCACGATCCCAATTTGGTACATCTGATAGCTAATCACTATCAGATCCCCCTATTTTGTTGACAACTTCACCCAATAAGATCTTAAGTATTCATCCAGATTGATCCCTGATGGATACAACCAAGTGAATATCCTAAAATCCCCCTAAACGTAGGTCCTCCAAAGCTTGGGCCAACTAATTTCTGATTTACTTCACCTTAGGGAGTTTTTACCCTAGCAATACCAGGTAATCTAGCAGGCTGGGAATATGGGCAAAAATTCCAGCACACATCCACCCTCTTGCTTAGATTTCCAGCGAGAAAAGGACCAGGGCATGAGAACACCGCTTCAGACACTTGTTCAAATACTTCATTGGTTCAAGCAGAGTACACTCGTCAATACTCAATGCTGCTTGGGACGATCTTTGGCATATGGCGTTCTTCCTCTTCCTCCTCACTACCACCTTCTCAGAGCGCGGTCCCCATGTCCTTCTATTGTGCCAGGCTGATCAATTTACCCTGATGATATTAGTCCTGGGATCTGGTTTTCCCCCATCAGGGTATATGACCTGCTGTCATATTCAGGATTCTTGGTCTGGCGTCCTTGATTTCCTTATTTTCTCCTCGTCCTAGACAGGATACTCTTACCATCAATGTTCATTTCACGGCTTATTTAGGGATACTTATTTCTTATTTGCCCTTGTTATTTTGTACATACCTCTTGGCATAAGTCATTCTTAATTCTTCCCTTTGAGAGCTTATCTCATTAAATTTGAGACTAATTTTCCCAAAATTGGAGATTAATGGATTATAGAGTGCATGATTTCAACTTCTATATAAGTCTGACATCCCCCTCTCATCCAGCTCATATGTCAAATTCTGAGTCTCACTACCAGCAGCTCCTCAATAGTCTGCATGATCCAGACCTCCATCTCTTCCAGCAGATGAGTTGGGATGCTCAGCGGAACCTCTTTTATGGTCCTTCCAGGACTCATACGTCTAGTCTGGAACAAGTGGCTAGTCCTTCCATAAAATTACCAGAAATGGTAACTAATCACTCCAAAACCAGGCTGGCCATTGTTTCAAACAGCTCTCGGCTGACTCTTCCTCTGCAGCCAATTCCAGAGTTGAACTTTGAAACCCTCCTGGATTCAGCTCCTTTCTCTGATGTTCCAAACATCATCATAGATGCCCCAGAGATTACGCCAGTTGCTATGAATCAATTGTTTCTGGCCAGGTCGGACTTGCTCCCAGATTCCTCTTCTGACTTGGTCAATTTTACAAACCAGCTGTTCCGGTCTCTGAGCTCTCAATTGGTAACAATATTCACTTTAAGCTCTCCTATGCTGAACTCCAGACCCAAGTCACTGAGGCTTTGACTTTAGCAATGAATCCCTCTGATCTTGATAACCTTCTGGATTGGGATACTGCCGCTTATGCCCTTCGCTTTGCTGGACAAGTTCTTCAAAGTTAGTCCACGAAGATTCCAGCCTCTCCTGGGTTCAACCATTTGGTAAGCTTTAGCTTTTGAGAATCCCATAGTCACCACTTGCAGGATGCAATCCACTCTCTTCATGACTATCTCTTCTCCGGAGCTTCCCATTGTTATCTTCTGCTGATGGCATTTATAGGGGCATGACTTGGCCTCCACCATCAAGTCCCCCTTCTCATTGCCAGCCCACATGTCCGGTGTCCTTGATGAAGCCCATCAGCAGGTGCTCAGGACTAATCTTCTGGCTCTGGTGCCATATCAGGATTACTCAGAGTTATTTGCCAATTGCCTCTTTTTATATTGCTACTTTCCTCCCCGCTCAGGGGTTTCATAATTGGCTTCCTCCAACATCTCAATTTCCCTTCCCCTAGTTGCTTTTTCTCAGGGCTTGGCGTCCGCTCAAGGAATGTGGTTTTGTGTAGGTCTCGTCCTTGCAAGTGTCTGATCGCATATCAATTTTGATGGGCTGTCTATTCCTACTGCAATCCATCCTCCCTCGCTCAAGAGTTAACATAGTCATAATCATCCCCATACTGAGGACAATCAATAATAATAAAAATTATAAAATATATTGGCTTATTATCTATGCGGTTTATAATTTTTTCCCATATCTTTATCAAAATTTTATCCTTATTGTTCTTTATTACTATGAGACTTAACTTTGTTTTGGTTCAGCGGTCCATCTTTTCCCCCAAACTGGGTCCTAGATACTTAAACCTGCCAGTTTTCCATGGTTCATAGGTCCTTTTTTGGACTTGACCTAATCATCAGGACATGACCAACTTAATGGTTCATTGGTCCTTCAGGAACTCTTTTTTTTTTTCATCGTCTAACGCTTTAGCTACTTAGCATGGACTCAATTTACAACTCTTCTATCCAAGCGATTCTTAATGGAGTAAGGATTGGTCGCCAGCTTGGTGATTACTTTGAATGGACCTGACTATAAACGCATCTAATTTGTTTCTTTGTCTAAAACCATGTGTATTGCAATAGGTGACTCTTTACCCTATTCAATATTCTCTTAATGCCGGTCAATTCTTGTCATCCATTGATTTTGCTCGTATCCTTTTCTTCAAGGTTGTATCAAATGCTTACATCTGCATATTGATCAGGATACTCATCAGTCGGTTCAAGTATTGCTTGGTACTCATCCCTGACATAGGTTCCACCACCAAATATAAAATTAGCGGCAACGTGGCCTTTCTTCCATATAATAATTCAAATGGCATCTTTCCCATCACCATATGATGAGTAATGTTGTAGGCGAACATCACCAAACTCAGGTATGTTCCCCACACTGAAGTTCTCCCTGCGACTAGCTTCCTTAGCATTGCGGCCAGCGTCCCATTGACCCGTTCTACCAGTCCGTCATCTCTGGCTGGTATGGTACTGATATGGCTCCTCAGATCCCCATTATTTTGTTTAAACTCAGGATCATATGAGACATGAAGTTGGTCCCATTGTCACTCAGTAGGACCTGCGGTCATCCATGCCAGTAAACCACTTGATCCAGGATGAATCTCGCAGTACTGGTAGCATCTACTTTGGTTAGGGCCTTCGTCTTGACCCATCTTGTCATATGGTCAATGGCTACTATGGCGTATTTGACTCCCCCTGTGCTCATTGTCAGTGGTCCCATCACGTCGATGGACACCATGTGCCAGGTGAATCCAGGGCGGACCATTTGGTATCCAGTTGTATTCTTGTGTGGTTTGTGCAGCTGGCATTCCATGCAATAAGCCAGGTGATCCGCGACATCATAATTGATTGATTCCCAGTAATAATTCTGGTGAATATGGTCAGTTGTTTTCCTCAGGCCTCCATGCCTAACAACCTTATGAGCTGCTTGTACTATCGCTGCTATTTCAGATGTTTTTAGAAATTAAAGCCGCTTCCCATTGATCATTTTGAAATACTTGCCTATCCAAGTCTTGGCGTTTTCCATCACTTTCCAAACGCACCTTGGATTTTTCAGGGCTCGTTCCCAATTTCTCCATCAGTCATTCTCTAGAATAGCTCATCTACCTATGGTTATACCATCTGGACCATTGGTAACCGTGATAAGCCATCCGCATTCTGGTGAGAAGTCCCCACTTGGTGGACTATCTCATAATCATAAGCCTGAAGCTTAAGTACCCATCAGGCCAATCATCCTTCCAGTTCTATCAGATTGTGCAGCCAACGCAGCAAAGAGTGGTCCATCACCAACTTTAAGTGCATTACATGGAAATACAATAAAACTGCTTTCATGCGTATATGACTGCAAGGCATTCCCACTCAGTCACGGTGTAGTTCCTCTCAGCGGCTGAGAGCTTCCAGCTCACATACTCCACCGGATGCTCATCCCCAAGTTCGTCTATTTGGCTCAGTATGTGCCATTTGCCATCAATGAAGCACTGGTTTGAATGATAAACTCCAAATTGAAATTCAGATATTTCAGAATCAGTGAATCTATCAAATACCAGCATAACTCATCGAAGGAGTCCTGGGCCTCTTCATTCCATACAAAGCCTTTTTTCAGATCCTTTAATAAATTTAATAATGGCTTGGGAGTTTTTTCTTTCTTCTCAAAAGTCAATTTAGAGTTATTTTAATAAAAAAAGTAAGTAAAAAAATATCAATCAAGTGACAACCACTGCTATTCAATCCCCAATGATGTCAGATTCACCGCCAGCTGCTCCAGTGTGGGGCAGCGGCAAAACCCTGCCTAGCATTTTCCGTATAGAGGGAAAACGCGCTTGGACTGGTTCGTCCAGTACCAATAAGTCCTTGGGTCATTTTAATCCGCCCAAGGATCTCGCCATCCGCCTGGCATGTACCCAGGTGGTGCCTTGCAGCCCACTCATTCTCCCCTGCTCCCAGCTCCATTTTGACCTTCAGGTTGAGTACAGGAGATTGTTCTCATATAAGGAACAAGTAATTATTGACCTGGCCCAGGTGGTGATGCTGCCAGCTGGTTTCATTGACTTCCGCCCCTTTAAGGGATATTTTGACCTCGGCTTCACCTGTGAAGCTGATGCCGCCACTGCGGCTACTGTGCCCCTGATTTCAAGGGCACTCCCATACCAACAACATGCACCTGGATCCCCACAGACACAACCATGGTAGTCCAATTAGCGGGGCTTCCCAATCATCTCCCCCCGCAGTACTCCATCAGGAGTTAATGGAAGGGTTGGCCATGTACGGCTTTAACCCCATCCTTCAGTTATTGGTCCTTAATGGGGCCGCTCGCCTAGCTGGGCTTTGGGAATTTGCCATGATCAGCCAAAAAATAATTTAAATATAGCTTTGTCACTTCCACCCTGTGCCATCATACCCTCTGCCCCCAACCACCCATTCTGGGCCCGTGTAGAGGGTGGGAAGACAATCTGCCCTTCCTGCTTTGAGTTAGATCACTCAAAGTGTAAATGCCCCTCCCTCGCGGCTTCCTCTGACCCAGTGCATTCATCACATGGCCCCCACATAGCCCCACACCCCACTACTTTTCCAGCATGGGGTACAATACTACCCCACCCTCCCCCAAAGCCTGATGCCGCCTTGGTGCCTGCTGCAGCCAACCAGCCCCTTCCTCAGGCCAGTGCCACTTACGCCTCGCCAAGTGCCACTTGCACCTCATCCAATTGGAATCAGCTTGGATTAATTTGGGTTCCCATGTTAATCTGCAATCACCAGCTACACCACTTCAATTTGCAGACCCCAATTTTGAGTTTGACTTGAACCCATGGTCCTCATTAGCTGAAACTGATGAGATGGGTAATTTTATAGAGGCCTCGCAGCCCACATACAACAAATTTATCTTGTTACATAATCCCAAACTGGTTGCTCAAGGGTAGTATACCCTCCAACTGGATGCCATGAAGATCCGCTCAGACCACCAGCTTGCTGTCACAGCAGCCACCCACCCTGAAGTAACCACTATCCGTGAACTGGCTGAATCTTCAGTAGTGGCGCTAGCCACAGAACTCCCACCCCCATCCTTAGGCCATCCACATCCATATCACACACAGACCATTGGGTTTGCCCACAGGCACGCTAAGGAAAAAAATCCAGAGAGTGGTTTCCGCCTTGCAGGCCAACCTTAGAGTCACCCGCGCCTCCATGGCTTCACTGTCCCAGCTCCCTACCCTCTGCATTAAGGCGGAGGCCACCATTTCCAAATACATTGGCGACTTACTGTCCTACGATAATTTTCTCAAACAACCAATTGTTACTGACCTCGCTCCCCATGTTACTGATCACCTCACCCCTTTTCTCTCTGCATTGGCCCATGCTCTCACCGATGAGGAGCATGGGACTGAGGATAAGCCCCCGATCCCTATCTTCCCTTCCACCATGGTAGGTTGAGCGCCTCAGTGCTGTCCCACCTGGTAGGTTAGTGTCTCAAACTTTATGTTTCGCCCATTCTTTAACAGTCATTTGCTTTCAGTCTGAGTGATTAGATCGTTTGGTTTTTTTGCTTTCTGAGCTTCAGTAATGTTCGTCCCCTGGTTGGCATGCCTCATAATAAATTGAAAATTTTGGTCTGCTATTTGGGCGAAGCCCCAACTAAATCTTCTATAATATCTGACCATCCCAAGGAAAACTTGGATGTCTCGGACACTCTTTGGTATATCCATATGCTCTATATCTGCTATATTCTGGGTTTGCGGATGCAATCCACTTGAGTTGGTTATGAATCCCAGGTGTTCCAATTCTTTCTTGAAGAAGTGGCACTTCTTTGGCTTGATCTTCAGGTTGGCTGTGGACAGTCACTCAAATACTTCTTCCAAGTGGTACAAGTGATCAGTAAACGTCCTACTGAACACGCTGATATCCTACAAATATACCAGGACACACGACAACTTCAAGTCGCTTAGTATCGCATCCATGGCCCTCTGAAACGTTGCAGGCTCATTGCAGAGGCCCTGGGGCATTCTCGTTAATTGGTTTAGCCCTTGCACGGTAATAATCGCGCATTTTTCTTGGTTTTTTTGGCAAGTTGATCTTCCAATATCCTGAGATTAGATACATTGTGGAGAAATACTTCGCTTCTCCTAAACGATCCAGCACATTGTCAATCCTTGGTAGGGGATATGAATCCTTCTTCATAATTATATTCAGCCTTCAGTAGTCAATTACCACCCAGTTTGATCCATCCTTCTTCTTTATGATCAAGTTTGGACTCACCCAGGGGCTTGATGATGGAAGTAGAAGCCCATGCTTCACTAGTTTGCTGATTTCATCCTCCACTACTGCTTTGGTGGCTTTCAATCTTTGGATTGGTCTCAGCCTTATTAGTAGATTTTCCCCAGTGTCAACCTTGTGAGTTACATCTCATGCGCATCCCAAATCGTGGCCATCCTAATTGAACACTTTCCAATATTTCTCGAATAGTTTGAGCACCTCCTCCTGCTGCTCTTCCAACAGATCATTGAGCTGTTCTCAATCAACAAATAGGTTGATGCTTTCAGCTTTCCTGGCCAGTAATCCCATTTTGTCGAGAGACCCAAAATTGTGGAATCTTCTCATTTGGCTGTCAGGATCAGATGAATAAATGCGATGACCTGTTTCTTCTTGATCTTCACCGTTTTTTTGCTCAAATCTTCCAGGAGAACTCGAATTTCTCCCTTGCCCAGCATTATTATTTCAGGAGCCACCCATGGCTCCACTCTGAACTTCTTCCAGGGGCTTCTGACCTCCCTTATACAACAGCTCAAGAATCTCTAAAGTCAACCCTGTGTCAACTATTATCTGCGATCTGGCCGGTATGGTCCTCTCTTTCTTGATCCTTAATGGAATTCCCCAGTTCTCTAGGATTCTCGTTGGCATTTCTCATCACTTCTGGCCAACTAGTTGGTATCAAATTGGGACAATGCAGTCATTGTATAATAAGTTTATGAAGTTATTTCTCCTACTCAATGGAGCTTCCCCATCCTTCTGATAGACCAATGATAATGTATGACCTAATATGGTTAACTTATTTTCCTCAAAGTTAAATTTAAATCCATACTTCCATAGAAACTATGTTTCGATCAGGATGTCATAGTTTTGGTTCACCAAAACTATGGCTGGCACAGATACCACCAGTGACCCAAATCATAGTGGCAGTGTACTATATGCTCCACAGGAAACGGTGGTGTTCAGCCCAGATGTCCCATATTCTCTCTTGTGTTCCAAGTCCAGCGAGATCTTCATCCTCTTTACCAGCTTGGTCAAGACAATATTGATGGGCGCTCCGCTGTTGAGAATCTCCCACACCCTCACTCGATTAACTTGTATATCTATATATATAAACTCATAGTATTGCAATATAATATTTACTGAGTGAATGGTGGCATTATTAGCCGAATCTAGGGTGTGAATAATTTGCACTGATATATCAGGAAACAATTCCTTTATTGCACTGAGGGGGATAGATAGATTGGCCTCATCTAAACGGACATCTGATAGCTCTTCAGAATTCTTGGCTGTTTGAATCTTCTCTGCCAGTTGTCAGGCGTATGTCCGGGCAACTTCCTGGATTATCTCAGGTTTGATTCTCTTTGCTCCAGCTCTGGTCACTGCATTTACATTCAAATTGACCACTTGGTATAGCTGAACCTGCTCGTTGTCTAAAAACAGATCAATAATGTCAGTCTCTTCATTCATGATATCAGGAGGAACAGGTTTCTCTGCCACTCTAGAATGTTCCTTGTCTAGGCAGAGGGCCCTTTTCCCAAGTCCTTGGCGTCTGCTGTCTCCTTGGCCTGGACCACTCTAATCTGATCCTTCAGCTTTTTACAGTGTATGGCGAAATGTCCTTTCCCGCCACACTGATAGCAGACCTTCTCCTTCTTGCTTAACCGTCTGAATTCTTTGGGCTTATTTCCCAGCACAGTTCAATTGGTAGCCTCCTTTGCTCCTTTGTTTCCCTTGTAGGATTTGGATTTTATACCAGACTGAACTTGAAGCTTCTATTTGGGGCATGAAATGTCAATCCCAAAATCTTCAAATTATCTACCATTTTCAAGGTAGTTATTTCCATTGTGAACATGGAAGAAATCATACAATGCAAATCACGATAGGGCCAAAGGGCTTCTTGCAAAGCGATTCTATCATCAAAGTCGTCCAATACTTTCGCTCCAGCCAGGATCTGTGACTCCTGGCAAAATTGATCTGCAAAGTAGCAAGAGACTCATCTTTATGGAACTGAATTCCCATAAATTCCTGCTTACGCGTATTGACATGCGTGTTGGGCTCCCAAACTCCTTCATGATGGACGCCTTTGCCTTAGCATACAACCAGATGTACCCCTCCATGTGAGGTTACACTAAGTTTTGACAGTCAGTGTCCATGCAGTTCATGACCTTCAACGCCTTTTGATAATCTCCACAACCCTTCATGGTCATGTCAAACAGTCAGAAAAACACTGGGGCGTTATCCCAATGGAATGTTGGCAATTTCAGCGTTGCCCTAAATTTCTCTGAGTCATTTCTGGATGATTTTCTTAGTTCAGCTACTCAGCTAACTTGTGGAGTGACTTCATGCATCATCTCCAAAATGGCATTAAAAGCGGGCAGCATGTTTCTTGGGGTATTCAACTTTCCAAGTATCATGTGAGGACTTCTTTCTTCAGCATCTCTTGCCATATCAGGCTCACAAGGACACTTGTGAGCTTTAGGTTCCTACACCTGTTTGATCAGTCGCTCTATATCCAAACTGAACTTCTTAAATGAATGCAATCTGCTTTTCGCTCTATTTTCAGATGGAAGACTTTTCAAACGAGGTCCCCTTCCTTCTTCTTCAACGAAGTTACTTTCCCAAGTAGCTCATTCATGAAGCTTGCAACATTATCTATCCCTTCCTCCACCTTTTCGACTTGTTCTTCCAAAGCTATGAATTCCCGATGGTCTGCTGAGTTTAGGGCATTCTGATTCACCATGGCTAATTCCATCCACAGTTTGCGTAACTCATCTTTGTACAACATTCTTATAAAATTATTCAACTCAACTACCCCTGTAGTGAGCACCAAAAGTGAAAGTTTACTGGAGGGGTTATAATTGGCAATCAACCCTAGTAATCTTTTTGATGCACAGGTTTGGTTTTCTTGTGCACTTTGTCCGTGTTGTATAGTATATTTGATTATTTGTTGATAATAGTATGAGGACTATTATCTGTAGTTGAGTATGAATTTTTATATCTCAGCCCAACGCTTGGCCAGTATTCCTGATTATATACTTGTGATGTTGTGATCTTTGGATTTATACCATCATTCTATTCAACCTGATCTTCGCTGAAACTCTCTGGCTACAGTCTCTTTGGTCCAACACACAGTCAGCAGCAATCCCTGACTGCGTCTCCTTCTTCTCTAGATCCCCGCTCAGATCTTTACTCTTTTTCTCTAAGAGTCTCCCAATTATCGCACACAGCAATAATATCCTTGAGAAGAATAGCATGAATGAAAGCTGATGATAGTTTACTACTTAAAAAATATACCAGATAAACAACTTAGAACTATATATCTTTAATATGATCTAATTATCTGTCTTTAATTATAATTGAATCCTAGGGTATTATAGTGGGGATTCAGTCGTCTAACCCTTTGTTGACACCTCTTCGATGAATTGGCAGCCATTGCTGTTGAATCACCCATCCTCATCTTGGCAGCGATGGTCTTTCCCATCCTGGCTAGGAAACCATCATTGGACATCCTTGAGACCTAAATGTAAAGAGTCAAAAACGTGTCCCAACATTTTCCTCTTGATCTAAGTTTACCAACCATATTTGGCTAGAGACCTGCTTAGGTAATAGGACTTATTACCCATTAAGGAAGGTCACACACCAACTGATCAACTTGCTAGTTGCAGGTGGCATCACTCGCCTCACAAATTGCTTTCATTCCCAATCAGCCAGTGATGAAACCTGACCAATCCTAATCAGTACACCTGATAGTTAATCACTTTCAGATTCCCCTATTTCATTGGCAACTCTTCCCAATGATATCTTAAGTATTCATACATATTGATCCCTGACAGATATGACCAGGAGAATATCCTAAAATCACCTAAACGTAGCTACTCCAAAACTTGGGCCAACCGATTCCCAATTCACTTCGCCTTAGGCAATTACCCCCTAGCGATTCCTGGTAATCTAGCAGGCTGGTAATATGAGCAAAAATCACAACACCAACGCTCCTCAACAGTGAATCTAAAGTGTTTAAAGAGCCCATGCATGTTTCCGTCCTAATTGAATGAAAGCAACTTGTCATTGCAAACATTCTCATCTCATTCAAAGCTATGAGATTTCAGAGAAAGTTGAGGCATTGCTCATGAGATTTGACTTAATTTACGGTGAGGGGAGGACACTTAAGGAATATCAGAACTTGGCTTGTCAGTATAATTGTGTGCATTATGGGCTTTCAGCCATAACACTGCAAACACATGAGGAACTACTTTTGGCGGGGCGTACATATCCCCAGAGCTTTTGCTATGTTTAAAATGACTCGCTCTTCTTGGGTAGTTGGTGAAGAGTTCTACTGCCCTTTCCTCAGCTTCATACCTACCATAATGTCGCTGTCTTTCACTAGCATGATTTTGTTTGTTCTTCAGCTTCCTAAAAGAGACTTTGGAGATAAGTGGTAATTTTTAGTTTTCACTAAACGCAGTGCAGCCGCTCAATAGTGTTGTCAAGGTGGTCTGATAGTAGTCAGTTCTTCCATCTGAGAGTTTGTAGTTCACTAAACACTTCTGTAAACTGATCCATCACAACTTTTCGCTCATGAAGGAGCTTATCTTGGGTTTGGAGTATCGTTCATAAGATGATTTTAACTTCAGCATATTGCGCCTACTAAGTAGGCTGGGATGTTATCCTGTCAATGCTAACTGTTTTTGCAATAGGTCAGATAGCTTGACTATTATTTTTTGAATCAGCGGCCCTTTAGTGAGCGCCAGAGTTGTAAAATATAATGGAATAGGTTATATTCCACCCTAGAATTGCAAAGGTGATTCCCACTAATGCAAAAGAAAGGAGATATGATGATTGCCATTCCTCAAACAAGTGTAATGAAATTAAAATCAGCAAAAGGATTCAAAAACATTAAGATTTATTTCTGACGTTGGAGTCCACTGCCATTTTAACCTTAATATTTTACATCATGTAATCCACTACGTGTTATCAACTAAAAACCACCTTCTCTATTCTTTGTTCTCCTCTTTTACACTCATCACTTCGGCCACTCTTTGACCCATCCACTCAGCTACTCAACTTCTCTAATTTTCATCTGCTCATCTCATCATTGGGAGCTTTAACAGAATTCCCATATTTTTCTGAAATTGGATCATTTAGCATTGACCTATATTGATCCGTAATAAATTATTAAATACTATAAATTTGATCTTGAAGATAACCAATGATCCGCCATCAATAATTTTGACTTATCATCCAGTTATATCAAATTTTCTGACATATGGGTTTTGGTAGATTTTTGTCAAGGTTACGGTCCTCAAACAATACGTTGATGTTGTTGTGTATATTTATAACTTTTGCGCTGGATTATGATGCCCCTGCGCCGATTTCAACACTCAGCTAAGTAGGGTTTTTTGGTGGTAATACCCCACCATCTCTAGAAAAACTAGAATGTTTCTACCCTTGGTGGGGACATCTTATGTATGGCCATAACTTTATTTAGCAAAGGTTGGATTCTATTTTTGTTACCTTATGGCCTAAAACTCCAACGCAAATTTGGAAAAATATGCACTTGGAAGGCTTCAACTCTAAATAAGCAGTTCTTAAAAGCTTAAATTTTAACACAATCAATCAAGGTGGGAGTTATATTTGAGAAAAGATGTTAAAGTTGTCTATCTATATCATGGCGCAGGACATTTTCAAATAACCCCATAATGTCATCCATGGCTCACTGGAATGTAGCAGGTGCGTTGCATAGCCCCTGCGGCATTTGAATAGTTCAGACAGGTCCTCTTTAGCGATGAGAATGCAATTAACTCAGTTTTTGGATCAAGGTCTATCTGCCAGTAACCGCTGGCTAAAACTATTCTGTGAAGAACTGTGAGCTATCTAGAATTAAAGGGAATCGTTAATCCTAGGTAAGGGATAATTGTCCTTTTAAGTATTTGAGTGCATGTTTAAGAATACATCAACAGATGATGAGCCCCATCTTTCTTCTTCAACAAAAGTAGAGGTGAGACATAAGGGCTCTGAGAATGCTTCAAAGGGATAGCTCCCAAAAGTTGTTTTAGCTCAACGGTTACTTGCAATTTATCATTGGATTTTTGATAAGGATTGGCCTATATGGGTGGAGAATCTCCACTATCTACCTGATGGGTCATTCCAGTCATTTCTTAAAGTTGTAGGATCAAAAATGAAAAGATGTCAAAATATTCAGTTTATAGTTGTTAGTGGCCTTCTGTTGAGTGTCAGTAAGGTCTGAGTTAATGTTATGCTTGATGGTGGCTATAGTTGGAAGATCTTCTAGCCCAAAATCCCAAAGGATACTAAACTTATGTATGCTATGTAACTCATCAACATGCAGCTGCTGGACATAAGTTTAAAGATCCTTTTTTTCTATGATACAAGGGATTAGAGTCAGATTACCTGAAAAAAACTAAGATGGTCCCTGTTTAGGCTAGATCCACAATGTCTGTGCAGGGCAGTGTCTCCTTGATGGATGTATTATCTACCTAGAGAACTTCTAGTATATGCCTAAAGGAATGTGTACTTGGATTCGTGTATCTACAATAACTTGCTCCTGAGCTGGACCACCACTTGAAATGTAGCAAATTTAGGCATTTTTTATTGAGCTTCAGTGAACAGAGAAGGCATTTTAACACGCTATCTGACTATACGATTCTCAATCTGTATGTAGCTCAGTTATCCTCCATGTGGCATTTTTTACTTGCTCTTGTCCTTCTTGATGACTGGAGTTTGGAAAATAAGCGATACTAAAGCCCAAGTATATAAAAATTAGACTCATATAAAAAACACCAGAGTGCTCAATTAAATTTGAGGTCCTAATAATACGTTTTTGCTTTATTTTTTTGAGAACTACAGCAGGGGCTTGTGTAGGAAGCTTTCCAAACCAATTGGGTAAGGCCAAATAAGCGCTGTGAGATCTGGCGCAGTGGTCCAGCAGTTCCAAAATCAACAATATGTTGAAGTACAGGTGCAAATTTTGACATAATTGACTATCTTGGAGGATATAACATATACTGGTGAACTGGTGTCAACAATGTCTTGATCTTTGAAATTAAACACTTGAACTTTCTCTGTTGACTGAGTCCTCAAATTGAGGCTGTAGGGTAAAGAAAGAAGTTCGAGGGTCACATAGGGACAAGAGTTATCTAAACAGAGGCTTTATTTTAATAGATATATTAAAAGAATCGCTGGTAGAGGGGGCAGCATATTTATTAACTCAAAAATTAGATGCTTATGGAATAATGTGGTTGTCAACATGAAGAGCCTCTCCTTTCATGTTGACGGAGATTTTCCCTACTCATCAGTAATTCTCTTTTAGCATTCTTCAGCGGTATGCCAGTGTCTTCCACAGTAAGTGCATTGTATATTCTTCTTATTAGCACCCTATTTCACAATGAGCATTGACCTGAGGACGTCAGTTGAGAGTATCTGGGTTTAAAAGTCTTCTGAAGTAAGTTGGCGAGAATCTCATCAAAAGCCACCTTGATGTCCAGTATGCTATGAAGTCTTGCTTGAAGTCATTAAAAAACTGTAAGTTGAGGCTAGTGATAAGGGGTGAGATGGCGGTCATAATAGCATCATTAAAGTAGATGTGGTCACAAGCAACTTAGGCCTGGGTATCATAGTAAAATCAATTGGCAAACTTGGTTAATGTCTCTCCATATTTAATACATCACCCATGAAGGCTTGCTTCTGCAAAGATAGGTCTGGTTGCTTTTAAATTCATATATAGATAGTCTTAACTTGTTTTTAGGCTTTTCTGTTCTTCATGTGAGGTACCATGACTTCTTGGGCAATAATACTCAAACAGGTGGGGAAGTGTTTAACTTACTGAAAATTGGTAGCCTCTTCCATGGCGCTTTTATAGATGTATAGGAAAGACGTTATGCTTCTTTCATCAGGTACGTACTTTTCCTTAGTAAAGGCTCAAGTTATTAGAAACAGGTTTGTATAAAAACGTTAATCCCAGTCAGTACTAGAGGTGCCAAAATCAAGGACTTGGTATCATTGCATTTGGTGGGTTACATCAGATCAAGCTGAGTCCCCAAATCATTCACATTGTTTTGTAGGCCCATGTACTGAGCCATTACAATGGTATAAGTGGCTTTTTACATAAGTCAATCCTTAAGCTCTTGTAATCCTACCTTATGAGCTTCTATAGCCATCTTATTAGATATTTGTTCCGTCTTAGTGGCCTTGCGTTGACTGGTAAGCTATTTATTTGGGAAAGGTCGACCAGGGGACAAGCACTTCCGATATAGTGAGGAAACTAATGAAATTTGACAATTAAAGACACCTCAGAGGACTCAAGGCCCCTCTTGTTGTCTCCAGGACCACCAAGATTTGGACGGTAGGGAAGGGGAGTTATGCTGGCTTATTCTTGGATGCAGCATGTGTGAAGGAAAGGATTAACCTTTAGGAACCATATGGGGAACCGTTTGTTGATTGTCCTTCTGTTATGGGGGTCATATGTCCATACAGCCATGCTTGGAAATGTTCCAATATATGGCTGTGGAAGCGATGAATGTCTTCTTGGATTGTTGGCGCTGCTCCTGTGAACAATTCCAGTACCATTGTATGTATCGTCCATAGTGCAATTGCTACTATTAGCGCCCTGAGAGATGGGTGGATTGGAGAGTCCATGTTTATAGCGAACATGTTCCTTGCTAGGCTGAATATATTTCTGTTTTCTTGGCGTAATAAGCGCATGGCTTCTTTCCATACAGCCACTGATGTTGGGCATTGTTCTTAACGGTGGGCTAGGCTTCCATACTGACCACATAATGTACATGAGGTGTGAGTGGCATTTGACCATTCAGCTGTTTGGTATACTCTCCTCATGCACCTCCATACATGTGCTCTTATCCTGGGTTGGAGTAGAGGGTGATGTGAGTATCTCCATACTCTTCTTTGAGTCTCCAGGTTGTAGGGTATGTCCATATGGTCCAGGTAATCTATTCTGGCTATAGTACTTGGGCTTTTGCTTATTATAATGTCTGTGACTATTTGATCATTGATCTCCTGTCTTTGAGTTAGCCTTGGGTGTCCTTGGTAACTGGTTTGACCATTTATGTGAATCCACCATGTCGCTCTTCTCATGGATAGGAGTATTCATTTCAAATGTGCAGGAGTGCTGTGTGGTCCTGCAGCTGTAGGATGGGATGCCAGATTTGATTAATGTGTTTGGGTGATCTAAGTTTTGTAATTGGAGTGCACGTGTGAAATTATATCACGCTTTTCTGGCCCAGTGTGTATCTGGAAGGTCTGGGCTAGTCACCTGAGCTATCCAGGATCCCAGTATATGGGTTGCTTGCTCTATGTAATTAGTAAGCCCCATACCTCCATTCCTTCTAGAGCCAAATAGGGTTTTGAGGCGTACAGGGGGGTTGTGGTTGGACTATAGCCATCCTTGTAATAGGGCGTGGATTGTGTTGTAGAAGGATGGTGATAAAGCGATTGCATGGGCCGTGAACCATATGGTTGATAGAAACATAGAGTTGACTACCGTGACCCTTCCTGTTAGACCTGTTTGGTGTCCATGTAAGGAGGCATGCGTTTTGTTATTTTGTCTAATAGTTGATTTTCCATCATGGAGTTGGCGTACCCTCCTGCTTCCAACCATACTCCCAAGTGACGAACAGGGTCAGCTGTTAGTTTGGTGATGAATGAAAGTTTCAGTGAGGTCATTGCTAATTTTCGCCTCCTATGTCTGTTCAGGAGTCTTGATGTTGTACTAGCTTGTTGGCCCTTTGTAAATGGCATCCACTGGGTCTGATATTTCCCCATGAGTAAGATTTCCATTTTCTCAGTGTTAAGTGATGCGTTACTTATGGATGCATAGTCTTGTATTATCTTCTCAATTCTGCAAGCGTCCTGATTGTTGGATATGCCCACCACACAATCATCAGCGAAGGCCATCATTTTGACCGGTGGTTGGCCCTTGACGTTAATTCCTTTAAGCAGTGTGTTTGTATCTTGGATTAGGGGGTCTAGGCTAAAGTTGTAGAGTAGAGGGCTTAAGGGGTCTCCTTGTTTTAGTCCTCTCTGTGGGATAACTGGGCTGTTTAAGAAGCCTGCTACCTGCACAGCCATGGTTGCAGACTCTTTAAACAACATTACCCAGTTTATAAATCTATTTGGAAGCTTGAATTTTTGAAGGCAGGCCCTAAGTTAGGTCCTGTTCACCCTGTCATATGTCTTTCGTTGGTCTAAAAAGACAAGTGCTCCAGAGGTTCTGGACTGGCAGACATTTGCAACTGTGTGTATGTTATCCCATATGGATCTTCTTGGAACAAATCCATATTGTGATGGGGATAAAGCATCAGTTGCAATTTCTCCTAGTCGTTTAGCCATAATTTTTGTGAAAATTTTTGTAACTGTGTTGGTTAGGGAAATTGGGCGCCAGTTGGATAGGTCTAATCTGTCTCCTTTCTTGAATAAAGTGACCATGTAGGCTTCTTTGCCTCCAGGTAGGAGGCATGTTTCCATAATACACTTGTTCATTGAAGCTAGAAAATATTAGAGATGTTAGTAAAAATTTTATGTAAAATTCATAGAGAATCCCATCAGGTCCAGGGCATTTCCCTTTTGGTGCACCGCGTACTACTTCCCATAATTCCTCATGCAATATTAGGCTAATTAAATTGTTATTTTTGGCTGCAGTGTCATTATGTGCACTTTTAAGGAATTTTTCAATTTTTTCTGGTTTGACTGACTCAGATTTATACAATTTCATATAAAACCTGTTCACTTTGGTCACAACTTCTTCAGGTGTTTCTGCTATGGATTTATCCAGTCAATGGACCTTTGTACAAGCTATCATATTTTTTGGCATGGTAATGGTGGAAAAAGTAGCTCAAGCAAGTTTCTCCTTCTCTTGTGTTTTTGCCTTTATATTAGACTCCAACTCAGTGTTGGTGTTCACGGATCAGGGTGTTTAACTGAGAAGAAACCTCCACCCATTTGCAACCCCATCCAGGGCTGTATCCATGCTTGGTACGTTGTTTTCTAGATGGTCAATCTCAGTAAAGGTGTGTTTGACAATGTCTGAATCTGCCCTTTGTCTTCTAGATGATGTATGTTTAATTTGTTGGGTTGTTGATTTTTTGAAATTTTCCCAGGTGGTTAGCGGGTCTGAGCAAAAAGGTGTTTGAAAATCCTTTGTTGAGGATAATTCCTCCATCCATGATAAAAATTGAGTCAGATAAACTTTCTGGGCGTATTCTGCACCATCTGGGTGCTTGGGTACTTGGTTCTTCTAGTTTGTAAGACACCAAAACAAGCCAATGGTCAGAGAACTTGAATTTCGCCATTTTAAATTTTTGAATTTGGTGATGGAAAATTATTGGTGTGATTATAGGTCTATCCTCGACATAGAGATAAGTGTACCATTGTGTACATGTAAGTGTGTCATGTTTTGTAGCAGGGGTTGCCTTTTTGGCAGTAAATCATATAGTCCCAGGGTGGCCTTTAGTACACGGAGTTCCACTTGCCCTTGTGGTATCTCTATTGTGTATGGCCATTGGTCCATCTCTGGGTTAATCCAGATTTTCATGTCTCCCATTATGAAAGTATTTGCTGGTAGATTTAATTGTGTTAGGGCTGTAAGAAATTCTCTTCAGTCATGTGCACCATTTGGGCGTACACACTGGCTATTGTGTGCACTTCAGTGTGCCATGAGAAGGTTATGGCAAGTATGCGGCCATCCAGGAATGAATTTTTATTCATAAATTTTTAGTTTTGGTTCTCACGTACTATCACCCCATAGTGGAGTGACCAAAATGATACTGTTGAGGGGAGCATTTTTTCCCATACCTCCTCCTCTCCCTGTGGACAGTGGATTTCCTGCACCTCAAGGTTATCCACAGGTGGGTTTTTAGGAGACTCAACTTCTTGGCCTGGGACATTAAGGCCTTGGGTCCCGCTATGTTCAGCATCCTTATCTCTACTGAGACGCCTAATACGCCTCAGGAGCGGTTAGCAGGGGCCCCAGCCCTACTCCCTCACTCACATTGCTCTCCACTGCACCTCTGCTGCGGAGAGTATAACCATGAGTAGAAGTTGGGGTGTATTCTGCCCCTTTCATTACCGCAGTTTTTGCTCCTCTCTTGGCTTTACTTGGTTTCAATATATTATTGCAATGCACTTGTGTGCTTTTATTGGCCACATTATTTTCTTGATCATTCCATTGTTGATTTTCCTTCCTGATTGGGTTAAATTCCGCAATTTCAAGGGGTGCGCTGAACTCCAATGTTTCTGCATTTTCTGAACCAGGTTCTGCCGAATTTAATCTGGTCAGATTGGGTGTATGGTTTTCCGCGGGATCTGATTGGTTCATTGACTCAAATTCCTCCATGTCTTCCTGGATCTTCTCCGGCGATATGGCTGATTCTGCCAAGGCCTTCGCCTTGGCTGCGGCCAGCTTGCGATCTTGTTTGGCCATTTTCTTTGTTCTTTCAGGGAAATAGGGTCAATTATTTTATATTTCCCGTGTTCTCCCCAGTTGAAGGCTTGTGTAGTATCCGTGATTTTGGTGTACTCTGAGTCATCTTCGCCCATTTCCTCCTCACATAATTCCATTTCTCTCAGGCCTTCCTTTATGGGGCAAGCGTGAATCTTATGCCTAAAGGCCTGGCAGTGGTTGCATATGCGGGGTGCGCTTTCCACTGTTGCGTATAACAGCTAGGATTTTTTCCCATCATTGGTGAAGGATGTTATATGAGGGATTTTGTAATATTCTCTATTACATCCTGGTTTAGCAAAATAATTGCTATTACCTTCCCCATGCTAAGGGTCGGTATCAGCTGGAATCTTTGCATTTTGAATTGTTTGATTTCTCTGTAGGCTTTCCAAGCCTTATCAGAGATGTCTTTTGACTACTGTGCGCACCAGTGTGGTCAGAAGATAGTCAAAAATTATAAAAATGTCTTTGGATTCAGTCCAATGGGTGCATTTGGTCAGAACCAATTGCTGTCCAATGGGAAGGTCAAGTACCACTCTGACCTTCAATGCTTCATTTGCTTCTTCCGCAGTTTTGAACCCAAGATCTACCCAACCTCTGCGGATAGTATGGGTTGTTAAGTACACCGCATGTGGGAAAAAATTATGTTGGGCTTCACCAAACTTTTCCCACATTGTTGGTGTTTCTATGCCCAGGAAAATCCATATCCCATGTTCCACCAACGACAGTGGCTGCAATTGGGATACTTTCATATAGCTGCAGTATTTTACCAAAAAATTAGCAAAACCTGCGGGGGCGCCACCTTGGGTTTTTTATTTTTACTGAGATTTTTGTTTGTACCTGTGCGCTTGGTACCTTTGGGCAAAGCAGGTCCAGGTCTGCTGCCCTTTACCACGTTCGCCCAGCTCTTCACTTTATTATTTGTGCTTATCTCACCTGGTATTGATTATCAAATTGTGCTGTTTGAATTGAATCTTTTTTTTAGTACTAGATGGGTTTGAATTGAATCTTATTGCTAAAGGTGATAGTAATCGTAAAGAAAAGTAAGTTGACTGGTAAGTTAAATAAGATAATTATTCATGCATTCCAATTGAACACCACTTAGTTGGGAAAAACTACCAATATTAATGAGCCTGTCATACAAGTCTTCAATGGTATAACTATATCAAGAGGTCGCCTTCAAGATTCAAATAACAGTTGTGAGCTACAGCCACAACTTGAAATCCAAGTTGAACGATTTAATTATAAATATTCCTTAATTGGGATCAAGAAGCACCTTATCCAGGCTCCATTACTGTAGGTCCAGGTGGACTAGGAGGACCAGGGGGTACCTGAAAGGCTAGACACCCTGCTTCCCCTTAACATTCAGGAGGTCCTTCCATCCAGGTGGCCAGGAGGGCTGACATTTTTAGGTGGCCCCAGTAATCCAGGAAGGCTGATAACTCCTGAGGTTTCAGGTTGCTAGTTGATCCTGAGGACCTATAGGCCCATAATTCCTTGAGGCCCATAGATCCCAGTGGGCCATCATGATCCATAAGGACCTTGGTAGTCTAGGGGGACCTTCAGGGCCAGCAAGCCTTGTGCTTCTTTACTTGTTTGTTGTAAAGACTCCTCAAACCACAGGACATTGTCCTTATTATTCTTTGAAGCCATAAAATAAGATCCAAAGCAATGCATTTGTCTGTCTGACCTGAAGTCAAATTCAGTTAAAGATTTCCACTCAAGAAGAAAGTTGATTCTGGAAGTATGCAAAGGCCTCTTCATCAGTAAGTTCATATGACATTAAACTTTTTTTAACTAAACGCCAATTTTTGAGAATAGAGCTATAGTTCTCTTGCACAAAGGAAGAAGCAAATTGGTAGAATTCATAGGTGAGAAATGAAGAAACTGGATTAGGCCAGTTGTTGCAGTACTTCTTGGTGATATAGTCCTAGGATTTGCACTCTGTGATATCTTGGTGCACAAAGTCTTAGACTTATTGATATGCTTTGGGTACTACTTTAGCGGCAGGCAAAATATGAGCTATTTATAGTTCTCTCATAATGGAGAAAACAGCTTATTCTCTAACCTGACTAAACCTTTTCTCATGAAAAGATATACTATCAAGCAGTTGTTGTATGATTAGGATGAGATTGGCAAAAATATTTAGTATTTGCTTTAGTTAAAAAGGGGCACTTCTCCTCTATACTCAAAATATGATCAAGATTAGCTGGGACAGAAAAGCCTTCTTAAAAGTGACTATTTCTGATCAAATTGGTAATGCTATAACTTCATTATCTTGAGAGTTTTAGTTGAGCTGTACTATTGCCCATTTCTTATAAACCCTCACGCCTTATTAGTAATTCAAAAGATCTGGCAAGGAGCATAAGTCTCATGTCAGCACTATATGTAACAAGGCTAGATGAGTGAACATGCTTCAAAGCTGCTTGCATATGGATGTAATTTGATTTTAATTAGAATATAGCAAGGTCCAGAACTATCAGGATGGCCAAGGCATTCTATATAATCTCAGTAAAGTCCTAGAAATGAAAAACTTATTTGAAATTATTTTATTTAACCAAGGTAAGCTGACCAGGGGATGGACATTACCAAATATATGTAAAACTAAGAAAATAACCGACACATATAAAAATTGGGCACCTCAGGGTACTCAAGATACCCCTGTTGCCAGCGGGACTGCCAGGTATAGGGGTTGGTGCGCTACTCTAAGGGGGTTTCCCCTGCTATGGAGCAGGTGTGAAGGAAAGGGTCTGTTTGGAGGAACCAGAGTGGGAACCATGATTCTATGAGCGCTTTTTGCCTTGGTCTCATATATCCATAGAGCCAGGCTTGGAAGTGCTCCAGTAAGTGGACATGGAGTCTGTTAATAACCCCATGAATGGTTGGGACCGTGCCCTTGAACGCATCTAATGCAATTGTGTGGATTGTCCACATTGCAATGGGTGTTATTAGGGAGCGGAGGGTAGATGGAATTGGTGACTCGATCTGGAGCGTGAAGATGCTCTTTGATTTCGAGAATTCCTGTTTATTTTGGATTTTAAGCAGGCGTGCGACTTCCTGCCATATAGCTTTGGTTGGGGGGCATGTTTCTAGGTGGTGATGTAGGGAGCCCTCCCCTCCACATACTACGCGGGTTGTGTGGAGGGAGTTGGAGCAGTCCGCTGTCCTATAGGTCCTTCTCAGACAGCGCCAGGCGTTTGCTCTTATCCTCGGCTGTAGGAGTGGGTGGTGAGTCATTTTCCACACTGCCTTCTGTGTGGTTAAATCATAGGGAATGTCCAACATATCTAGGTATTCTATCCTAGCTATGTTTAGGATTGTTGCGAGCATATCTCTCTGAGGGGCGGTTTTCTGGGTTTCCTAATTTGAATTGGGGGCTGGGTCGTCCCCTTCCCTGTATAGTACCTGTGTTCTATATGATCTATCCCATACGGCGGATAGTTTGGAGGATATGTTTAAAATGAGGGGAGGTTTCATGCGGACCCGTTGCAGTAGGGTGCTTGGCAAGGTATGAAAGTAGTCTGGGTGGACTATGTGGATTGGTTAATTTGAGCGCCTGTGCAAAGTTAGTCCTTGCTGCTCTGGACCAATGTTGTTGCGGGAGGTCTGGAGCAAGGACTTCCTTTATCCAGATAACTAGGATGTGATTGGCATGGCTCTCAAATTCTATTAGTCCCATGCCTCCGCTTGAGCGTGGGCCAAATAGTGTTTCCATCCGTATAGGAGGGTGAGAGCTGGGCCACAGCCAGCCCTGGATAAGCGCGCGGATTGAAGTTATAAAGGTAGGTGTGAAGGCGATCGCGTGGGCCAGGTACCATAGTATTGGGAGAATGAGCGAGTTAGCAACTGTAACTCGCCCTGTTAATCCTGTGGTTCTTCCCTTAAGGGAGGCGACGCGTTTGGATGCCCGTTGTAACAGGTTACTTTCCATTGTCTCGTTAGCATATAACCCAGATTCTAGCCAAATTCCAAGGTGTCGGACAGGAGTGGTGGTGGGAGGTGTTGCAAAGGGTAAAATAATTGGGTTTTTTCTTCGTGTGTTGGTATGAGGTTCTGATGTTGTGGCCCAGTTGTTTGTGTATTTGCCTAAGAGGATGATTT